>JAZKJV010009013.1:0-57198 GCA_037367405.1 Ottelia alismoides
TTATAGCTCCACAACCCCCGCGCTTTTCAGTAATCTTAGTCAGACAAGTCCACTGCAGCTGCAGAATGCCACGGCGTACCCAAGGCGGGCCCGGCACACGAGTGCAGCATACCGCGGCGTTGACAAATGTATCTGTGCCCTTTTTGCACCGACTTGGCGCACAGTTCCTTCCATTTTTAGGTGTAGAAAGCACTTTAGTCATAACGGGGGTAACCCGAGTCAAGTCGAAAAAGAGGCCACTGTCTCCCGAACGGGCCTCGGCGCACGGCGCTGCATGTGCAGTGCAGTGCAGCTGTATGCGTGCGCTATTGCCATGGGCTCCAGAACCTCGTAGCACGGCGATTTGCAGGAGTTTGTGTTTGGTTGCCAGCAGTGCTCGATGCTCCTTGCCAAAATGGCGCGTCCGCACACGTGGCGCTCAAACAGCGCACCTCGCTGGCAACGTTCATATAGATTCATACTATGATATCGGTTTGGCAAGGCAGGAAGAATGCGGCTTTCTGGACGTGCCCTGTTTGTGGGTGCCCATTTGTGCAACCAGTGCCCAAAGGTCAAAGGAAAGGAGGCGGCACTGTAAAGCCGCCCCCGCCGCTGCGTATAAGCTATAGCCGTATGTACTATGCACACCAGCTCCTAGATGGATGCGTGGCCTCTGCCCGCTTTCCGGCATGCTCTCGGCGTACTTGGCGCCAAAAGGATGTGAGTGTTGGAGCGCGCCGAAGCAGGCAACCAACACCCGACAGCCGATTTCACGGACACTGCAAGCGATGCGGGAGCAAACACCAAAAACAAATCGAAGCCAATGCAGCGGCCCACGGCACGGACGGTCGCCCAGACCACGCAGGCCAAACACGTACGACAAGCAGACCCTCCACTGAGCCGACGGGTTGAAACCCCTTCCCAGTGAGCCTAGTTCAAAAATGACTACTGATCCACCACCGCAATCGCTCCAAAATGACAGGATGGGCGTCGCGTATTCCCTATGCCTTCGACTCATCAAGCTTTACAAAGCAAGCAAAGCTTAGCGAGTTATGTCCTCGCATTGGTGTATGTAATAGCCCCTCTATGTTGAGTGATTCTCCTTCATTTCTCTTCGTCCGCCTCCTGCACTTCGGACAACAGCAACAACACCATATCCCGCGTTTCTTAGCACCCCAGTCCTCTCGTGCCCGCTCGTGAACAGCAGCTGAAAACACGTGGCGCGAGCGCCTTGAAGGCAGGCCGAGTCCTGCCCATGGTAGTAGGTTCGTTACATGGAGGCAGGGGGCCGCTTGTGAGACGGCCAGCCAACCACGAACGCCGAAAAGGAGACAAGAGCCAAAAGGCCAACAGGTGACGGACTAACATGTTCGGTGCTTGTGAGCGGCATGTGGTTGGTGCTTGCTCAAACGGCACAGCTCGCTGGCAGCGATTTGCTTTCATACATTCATGCTACGCCATCCGTTTGGCAAGGCAGGGGAAGTGCGGCTTTCTGGACGTGTCCTGTTTGTGGGTGGCCATTGGCCAATTGGCCAAACGAAAGGAGGCGGCATTGAAAAGCCGCCCCGTCCATAAGCTCAAGCTGTATGTACTATGCACACATGCTCCAAGATTGATGCGTGGCTTCTGCGCCCGGTTTCCGGCATGCTCTCTGTGCTTTGGCGCCAAAAGGATGTGCATGTTGGAGCGCGTCTAAGCAGGCAACCAACCATCAACAGCCGACTGCACAGACACTGCAAGCGATGCAGGAACAAACACCACAAGCAAATCGACATTAATGCTGCATCGCCCGCCGGCATGGACGGTCGCCCACACACCACGCAGGCCAAACACGTACGACAAGCAGACCCTCCCACTGAGCCGGTACCGGGTCGAAGAAAACGACCACTGATCCAGCCGTGATCGCGCTAAAATGCAGGATTGTCGCGCGCGCATAGTGTCCTTTCGCACGTATTCCCTGTGGCCTTCAACTCATCAAGCTACAAAAAGCAAGCAGAGGATCAAAACTCAGCGCATCATGCCCATGCATTGCTGTAGCCTCTCGGCTATGTGCGGTGATTCATCTTCATTTCTCTTCCTTGTTCCGCCTCCTGGGCTTCGGACAACACTAACAGCACTACATAGTGCCAACCTCCATCGAAATGTGACAAGCCTCGCTCTGCAAGGACTAAATGGCCAGGCCGGGGTGGGGTGGGGTGGGGGGGTGTTGGGGGGCCCGCCGGCCCCTCCCCCCCCCCAAACCTTTCTTCCGTCATACATTAATTAAACATAATATTTTTACCCCCCGCCCCCACCACCACCACAAACAGGGCGGGGGCCACATACAACCAATTAACAGCATGATTGTAACCCCAACTACACAGGTGACGTTGAACTCACTACCACTGCCTTGCTTTGCCTAGCAGCACAGATTGCCATATGTATCGCAGATGGCGTCGTGGCGAGCTAGGCATACATGATGCCACCTGTGGGACCGAGGGCCGGGCAACACAAGGAGCTCAGGCCGACTGCCTGAGCAGATCCCTGCCAACGCACGAACGCACTGTTTGCCGACTGGGTTAAACGCACGGTGGCGCCACATACACCGCCGCACCACGGTCCAACACCACATCTTGCGGATTCCTTACACGCCAGAAGGACGCTGCCCAAGGAAGCCCCATGGAATGATGGGATACTCAGCAACTGCCTTTTGGAGGTCGTGGGTTCGAACCCCCCCCCCCCCCCGTGTAACGTTCCAGTGCTGACAGGGGAGGTATGCCCACTGGGCCCCTGGCAGGGGCATGGGGGAAGCCGGGAAGGCAGGACTGCTACCTCCTTGGTACGAGTGGCCGTCGCCCCATCGAGAACGGGGGCCCTTGTGAGGCTCGTCCTCGCCGTCAAGTTGGTGGTTGTTCACTGCATCTATCTTTCCTGGAGTCCACTTGTGTTGCTGGTAGATCTATGCTCTGCAGGGCACAATAATAATTGCTATCATAACAATAGTAATAGCAACAATAATAGTAATAACAGTAACAATAGCAATTAAAGAAAAAATAGCAATAACAACAATAGTAACAACGATAACAGTAACAACAATAAAAACAATACTAATAGTAATGATAACAAAACAAACAATAACACTAATAGCAATAAACAATCATCATCATCATCATCATCATCATAAAAACAAATAATTAAATAAATAATAATAACAATAATGATAACAATAATGATTATAATAATAATAATAATAATAATAAATAACAACAACAACAAGGACAATAAAAACAGAAATAACAACAATAACAATATCTTAAAACAACTACATGATAACAATGCGTCGGGTTGCGCACTGCACTTCAGGCGAAGTTCGCCTGCCATTTCCTTAGTTGTGGCCGTGCGGCATGGGAGTTTCGGCCACCACCTCTCCCACATACTCAGCCCCCACTCTCACACACACCTCAGCTTCAGCTATACTCAGCCCGCCAGCGTTTCACTTTCCCGTGTTTCCAACCTCTCCTACATGGGCCTTGTGACGTCGTCCCGCCCTCCATTTCGCCTCCCACCCACGGCTACACACACACACGTATCACTTGCACAGGTATGCGCGCTTCCCCGCATGCATTACAGTATTCAGAACAGCGTATCTTCTCCATCTAAATGCATACATTTTAGTGTATTTCAATAAGAAAAACATCGATAAACACTGCGGATTCCTTAAATGCATCGCCCAGGTCAAGCGTACAATTCCACAGGAAATGTAATATACTTGTACTCCCACGGACGCACCTCAGGTGCCATGTATGTTGCCGTGCCGTGGTAGACGTTGCTGATGTGGCTGGCCTGCTGGTTCAGGATCATGCTCAGCCCAAAGTCGGCGACCTTGGCCACAAGGCCCAGGCACAGAGAGCTGGGATACGAAGTGCAGTTCCTGTCTCCGCCTGAGGTTCGGGCACCCTCGCCGGCATCGTTGCTTGGCCCTGTCCCGTCCCCGGCCCCACCCGGTTGAGCGTTGCTTCCTTCCTTGGGCCGGGAGCTAGTTGATGTGACGGGCCGGTTTCCGCTCCGGCCAATAGACGCACTTGCCACAGTGTCAGCACTGGAGGTTGCTGCCGAGCCCGCACCATTGGGTGTGGTGACCTGCATGCAGAGCCCAACGCGTGTATGGGAGAAGTACACATGCCGTACATATGCAGTGTGCACGGTCTTGGCACTCTCGACATCTACCATAAAATCGCTAAACGCCTCCAACCCCGTAACGGGTGTTGCAAATGCACTATGGGTGACAGTGCGCGTCCGCGGGGGATACCGTGCCCACAACACCACAACGTTACTGTCATATTCTTTGGCAGAGTTCCGATCAGCGCGCCTCGATTACTTGTGGTATGCTTCATGAGCTTACCAGTGCCTCAGCATGCAACACACACTCACCGACGATGGATGCACGCTGGTGCTGGTGCTCCGTTTGAGGGTCTTGAGCAGCACGTTCTTGCTCTTGAGATCCAGGTGCAGGATGTTGCGCGCGTGGAGGTGCGCCATGCCACAGGCGATGTCTAATGCTAGCGTCACCGCCGACAGCAGGTCGCCAACGCATGCCATCAAGGCGCAAGACCCTACAGTCGGGTCATCACCACTGCCGGGGGTGGCTGCTGAGGCAACACCGCTGCTGCTACCATCCGCAATGCTGGAGCCCAAGCCGATTGCAGCAGCGAACAGGCCCAATCCCCCGCGGGATGCGAACTTGATTTCGAGGCCATCGCTGATGCGCAGCGCGTCGCCCTCGATCCCAGCGCCCGAAGCGAGCGCAACTGCGGGCTCCGGCGGCGCGGCGGGAACATGCGAAGGCTCTGCACCGGCCTCGCCGGCGAGCGGCGTCACCGTGTTATCTGAATCTGGAACCGTGCCTGGAAGGCCCTGAGCGGGGCCCGCGTCAGCATCTGCCACACATCTCGCCGCGGCGTTAGTACCCAAGTTGGATTGCTGTTTAGTTTCGGCGGGGAGGTGCACAGGGCCTGGTGCCAGCCCTGGGACTGCGGTTAGCTGCTGTCCTTCTAGGAAAGGCAGTGCCATTGCTTCGCGGGTTGCATCCTGCAGCTGCGTTACCGGAGCAGGAGCAGCAGCAGCAGCAGCGGGCGGCTGCTCCTGGGCAGGTCGCGGCTGTAGCCGGCCGGTCTGTATAAGGTCCCAAATCGTGCCCTGGTCGCAGTACTCAAGGAGCAGACGTACCTGCGGGAGGCAAGAAAGCAAGCCATCCTAGGCTGCAGCGGCCGTACAAGGTCTCTATGACACCCATTTTGCAACGGCAACAAGCGACTGGTACCGCAGTCACGTGGATGGTGCTCTGGTTGCCTTGTTCCAGAAGCCCGACCCCAGTACACCACCATCTAAGCCCTCCCTAGAAGGTGGGTGGGCCTACCTCCCATGCGACAACATCATCGTCGCCATTCAATTGCTGCCGAAGGGTCGTCGCCACGCGTTGAAAGCGCGTCACCCAGCCGCGGTGCGTAGTTGCCCGCCGTGGGCGCCCTAGACGCCCATGCATGTCGACTCCGATCCGAACCGCTGCAGAAGTTGCACGTGCGGCAAGAGCGTCTGTTGCATTTGGATTTCGTGCGCACCGTGCTCCTCGAAGTGACGCAACCAGCCAGGAGCAGGCTTCTAATCGTAACGGTCATGATGATGTGGCGCCGAGTGTTCGGGCGACTGTATGTGCGGCCATCAGCTGATCAGCAACGCCCTGAAGACGTCCTCATTACGCAGTACCGAGCATTTGTGCCAATGCAGGCGCCGAAAGGATGAAGCGCACGGCTGGTCACGGCCTTAGGGTAGCACCTACCACTGCCAACGCCTACGTACAGCTGCTGCCGCGGGCTATGAGAAGGACGGGACCCACATCGCGCCTCACCGTATTTGTGATCTGACAGGCGCGATACTGTACGCGTACGCTTGAACCACTGCGGGAGTAGCAAAATGGCAGATAGCTGGCGATGACGTCAAGGCATACAGTTAATGTACGTGAACGTACTGCCAAGATGTCTTCGAGCCAGGATGTTTTGCGGGTTTTGCTTGCAAAGGATCCATAGCCGACAACGCATTTCGAAAACAGCACCGCACAGACGGTGTTCGTCGTGTACAGGATCTGAAAGGCGCTTCGTGGCATGGATCATGAAAAGATATTCCTATCCAATTCGTGGCAGTGGTCATGACACCTGCCACCGAGTGCATAGCACGGGAACGTATGGGGCACACCGTTATCATGATCATTCATGCAAGAGGTTCATAAACGGCAGGGAAACAATCACCACTGATCATCAGGTTAACAAACGCCGAGTTCCACTTGACCATGGAGCTTCGTTTACGGCATACCCTTGCAACCATCAGCATACGGTGTGAAGGTGTGCACGTTAAACCTCATGCCCAGCTTGCATGCTTGAGGTGTCGATCATGGATAATGGCCTCTGCCATTGCTAACAATGCCTGCAACGCCCAGTGGCACCAGCGGCCAGCTGCTCGGTGCTTACGGTTGGGCTGCTTGACGGTGCTTGCAATCGCGGCCTCCATCATCACGCGCTGCTGCAGCTTGACGTTCTGCCGCCCGACGACGGCGCCGCGTACGGCAGGGATGGTTAAGTACTTGACCGCCACGGGCACGCGGTGCCACAGGCCTGCAAGCACAGGCGGGTCGGCTTAATGTAACAGCGCAGATGTGGTACCAGCCGCAGCCCTCTGGATGTGCTGTCCTGCTGGGGGCATGCACCTGTGCAGGCCGTGGCCACAGCCATGCTAACCCAAGGCTCTTGACACTGCAAGGAAAGCTGTACCATACCTCTGTAGACGATGCCAAAGCTCCCTGCTGCCAGCTGGCCTAGGATTTGCACATCGTGCATCACATCGTCAAAGTTACTGGTGGGCACCAACGCCCGGCGCAGCTCCTCTACGCTACCTACAGCAGCACAGGTAGTGATTGTGAGGTAGGACTTGTACTGAAAACCCTAAAACCCTGTACACAACAAAGGGATACATCAAAACGCTAAGCAGCGGGGGGGGCGGGGTAAACCAGGTTGTTTTGTTGCTTGTCGCAATCAGCAGCTGTGGGCACCGGATACAACTATCAGGCTCGCCAGCCACGGCGCAAGCCGCACAACCGGCTGTCAGACCATGAACGAATCGCCGTGCGCTAACCTTACTTTGGTCGATGCCTGGCGCAACGGGCTGCAAGTCATGGCTGCCAGAAGCCGTGGCCGGGGGCGCGCCCGCAGTCGCATGCGAACCCCGCTTCACACCACTCCATTCCTCGATCGACAGTGCTGCATGACACCCCAAGGCATTGCAGCATGGGCTTAGTGCTGGTAACCAGCGTGTAGTCACTGCTGAAACGTGCCTCATATGGGAATACAAGAACGACGTAGGTAACGCAGGAAGGCTGATGCCGTTGGCACACAATCCCTTCCCCGCGACTCAACCTTTCCACACGATGCACACAGCCAGCTGCACAGGCTGGCGCGCAGTACTGCGAATCTGGGAACCGTGCGTGATGGCTTATCGGACGCTCGTGACAGCGCTTCACGCCTCGGCTGACACTGCCGAATGCCCAACACACACAACTAACAGCAAGGCACGGGAACCGGCCAAAACCAAAGACAGGATACGCAGGGCTATCTCCTCAGCACAAGGCTGAAACCTGTGTTCGGCTCTGCACAGGCGGCACCGTCACGGCTGAAGACGCATTTGTTATGGTATGAGGGTTGAGTACGCACGTAAGCGAGCACGGGGTTTGGATCAGGTGACGCACCTACCTGGCTGCTGCCAGGCGTGAGGAGCTTGAATCTTGGGCGGGATATCCGACGATTCGTCCCTGCTCCGCGTGGCAAGGAGGAGGAAACGTAGCATGCCTGAGTGAACGTAGCAGGGACGGCTGTGAAGCCGCCAGTCTAGCCAGTCGTCATCATCAGCTCGCGAAGCATAGCCGATGGGCCGCGCTCAGCCGCGTATGCTATTGCCTTGTCGATGTATGTGCTGGCCGGTTGTCCATACCGTGCATACATGTCTGGTAACAGGCTCTGGAATCCAAAGTGCCAACTGCCGTACGACATGGTCACGTTACCACGGCAAGCACTCGGCCGCGAATCCGCCGACATTCAATCAGAGTCAAGGAGGTGTATCGTTGGCGGGTCGAACGAATAAGCTGCATTCTTGAAGACGTTGCGAGCAGACATCAGTGATCGACGCAGACCGCCAACGGTGCATTGGCATCTAAGCTGCTGTAAAGTGCAGGTGTTGAGGGACACATGTGGGTTGACGCCTTTCAGAACATCCCATCAGGCATGGCGTGTGTATCTTACGCGCCTAGCACTCACACTTCCTCTGGGGCCGGCGGCACGCTCGCCCCTCCGCCGGCTACGCCCTTGTGTGTCCGGCGCCACCACAGAAGCGCCGCAAGCGCCAGGATTGCCAGGGTGCCCGCTCCCGACGCGGCTGCGGCTCCGATGATAACAGCC
The DNA here is from genome assembly GCA_037367405.1 of Ottelia alismoides. NCBI lineage: Eukaryota > Viridiplantae > Streptophyta > Magnoliopsida > Alismatales > Hydrocharitaceae > Ottelia > Ottelia alismoides. The sequence continues at coordinate 8,457 of JAZKJV010009013.1, forward strand.
TGAGGCGATGCATGCAAATCACGTGAGACAGGTCCACAGCTGCCCGTGAGGCGTGCGCGGGTGCGCTATCAGTCGCCGGTACGTCTTGCGCGGCCAGTAAGGCACCAGGGGCATGGGTCAGGGGCCACTCCTAAGCATACATACGGATAGCAACATTGGGAAGATCATACACACGAACAGCAAGATCAGGACGCGGATAACATCGTTGCTACATTGCCGCCCCAAAAGAAACGAACCCGCAGCAAACTTAACTCACTTGTTCACTCACCTTCGGGCTGCCAGAGGCAGCGGTGTGTGGCGGTGCGCGCGCTAGGACCTGTTGCTCAGACGGCAGGGATGCCGCCTCCGTGGAGGCCCGTTCTGCCTCCGCAACACAGACCCCCTGCTGTGTAGCGTTGGCGCACTGCGGTGCCTGCGGTTACAGAGCTTTGCTGTGATGATGAGGTCCTTCATTGCCCGGCTGCTGCAAACCGTCGCAATTCCACAGCGAGCCCATGCTGATGGGGTGGCCGGGGCGTGCAAGATCACCATCTCTTCACCCACCATTGACACACACACACACGTGCGACAACAAGTGGCACTGCATGCATACACCGGTCTGTTGGCAAAGACCTGTGCAGCTGACATCTGCCAAGGCACAAGGGTATGGTTGCCAGCCTCAGCCTTACCAGGCGTAAGCACCCCACAAAAACGTTCTCCGCCAGCAGCGTGTAGCTGCCGGCGCTGCTTGCGCTGCCGCTCCCTTGGTCAACGTCCTGGAGCCACCACCCCAACGCAGCAGGATACGTCACGTCCCATACGCGGCCAAGACAGGGCATGCATACCCCTGGGAGTCACTTATGGGCCGTGCAGAAACGTTTGTGTGCGGCACGACATCGGCAATCTTGGCCACGCGGTGCGACACAGAGCAGCAGGGCACCAACACCCACGTACGTACGTTGCATACAGTGCTGGACCCCAAGTACGCACGTTGCATACAGTGCTGGATAAGACATCCAAAAACAAAAGCTCACCGACGCCCTGGCGATCGATGCCCTCACCTGCTCCGTGAGCCAGCCGGGTGCCGCTGCAACGTCTACCAGATGCGTTATGCTACTCGATTCGATGTATCCAGCCCTCGGGAAGCACAGCGCGTATGCGCCGCTTGTGCCGGTCACACAGTAGCGCAGTCCTACCGCTGACACAGCGGTCTGGTTTCCGGGCACCCAGCTCGGCCGGCCGACGGCACCGGTACCAATGCTGGCGGCTGTTAGGTCTTGTGGCGCGCAGGCGATGCGGGCAGCAAATGAATTGGTGAGCATCACCGTGCTTGTTGCTGCGGCGGCCGCAATCAGCTGCATGCCGAGCCCTAGGGGGCTAAGACACCTGCAGTGGAGATGGCAATAAAAGTGCCGGAGGCAGTGACTGCGGCAAGTGCCTGCGGTACTGGTACCGCAGCGCGAGGCCTGTCGATGTCGCCAGCACGATGCAGGCAAGGCAAGGCATAGAGACGCATGCAGCACGGTGAGGAACGGAGCGCTGTCTGATGCGCACGTGTCAGTTCACATCATCACCATCACCATCAGCTCCACCATGCAGCAACATCCTTTGGCAGCAGACAGCGTCCCGAGCCCTTCAACGCCCGATCTCTGGCTGCAGCGTTTCGCCGAGCGAGTATACATCATGATAACTACCTCAGCAGGACCAAGCCCATAAACGTGACCCTCACGCCAGGAGGCCAGGTCCAGCAGCCGGGCGTTGTTGCAGTCCAGAACGGGCAGGACGGCGGGCAGCGGTGCAGAGTCGGGCACCGCAGAACCTGACGGCGATGCTGCGTTTGCCGCGCCGCGCACTGCCACGCTGCGCGACAAGGTGACCACTTGGCCGCTGCTAGATTGCGCCAGGCGCCTGCTCCTCCGTCCCCAGTCCTTTACATTGCTGCCGCTGACATTGATATCCAGCCCGGCGGAAAGCACCACGTCGCTGACGAGCACAATGTCCGTCACGGTCACATTGCTCAACGCGTCCCGCAGCTGAGCGGAGGTCCGTACCATGACAAGCACCGTGCTAATGGCTGTTGGTGCTAAAGGCGGCGGTGGCAGTGGTGACGGTGGCAGTGGTGACGGTGGCAGAAGCGCCGGTTGCGGCGCACTACCTGTGTGTGGGCAGAAGGTGGTCGTGCATCATCTTGAGGCGTAGGGAACCAAGGGGCGCAAGTGGTCGGGCGCCGCGCCTGTGGCTCATCACATCGCATGGTCGTGCGAAGGCGGGAAGCGGCGTGGCCAGTTTAGTTACAGTTTGCTCAGCCCAACCACACACTTGCATGCTGCGGTGTTTGCCTAGTGCCAATCGCCGGGCCCTACGTAGGGCCGCAGGCACAGACAGGCAATGGGCTTTCAGCGGTCGGGTAGCGAAGCTGCAGAACGCTGCTCCATGCCTACCGGGGCCAGCGCCCGGTCGTGCCGGCGTGGGCGGTGACAGCACGCCGCGCGGAGTGGGAAAGCTAAGCGGGTGGGCGGGGTTGGCAGGCGCAGCGCGTCCGGTGGGCTGGGCGAGCTGGTTGGGCCAGCCAGGCTGGGTAGGCTCGGAGGGCTGGGGGATTGTGAGCAACAACGGGCATGTCAGAAAGGCACACACTGATACGTCACCGACGTTAGCAGCGACGGGCGGGCGGCGCCGGGGGTATACACGGGGGCAGCGCTGCACCGAGTACGGACCAAGCACATGACGGCCTTAGGCATCCAAGACTTAGTTGGTTCGATATGCACCGCAAGGGCCAGAGGCTGCTGTAAACGAGCCGGTGCTTGGGCAGACGGTATAAACGGTTTGACGCACCGCTGCCTTCTTGTTCATGGATGATGAGCCTTTGCAATGATCGAATACCCCGTCATTGTCATGCTCGGCCCTCCAGGGAACACTATCAGGGTCAGCCTAGCGGTGTGGATGTTGTAGCCACGCTCGACAAGCTACCAACCGAGCGGGGGTGTGCCGATTGGCGTTTACATTGGGGCCTGGCTCGTGCACATGCACGCATGCATGCGGCTGCCTGCAGCAAATGTGCTCCTGGTACACGTGCAACGAGCAGTAGTGCATATACACAGGCGGCTGCCACTGCACGTATGGTGGCTATATTGCCCTTTGCCGCGTGAGCGAGCATATGCGGCCTTCGCCTCGCCCGATCGGGCAACGGTGCTTTCCCTGTCATCGCTTGCCAACGCACGCGTATGTGCTACAGTGATTCACCTGGGCCCGGTCAGTTCCAGCTTGCGCTGGCACGCACAACTAAGGGCACTGGCTTCCAAGTCGTCATTCCATCGAGCACCCAATGCGTACTGCACCAGGTAATTCTCAAGGCCGTCGAATCCATATCCACGCCCGTCATTGGGCTCGCCGGTCTCCCAGTTGGTGTAGTTCCATGGCGTGCCGTCCGACCACACCCACGTGCCTGTTGCCAGGGAGGGAAGCATATGCCGCTTTAGTCCCTGTTGTTCAACTCGTGAACACATCCTTACGTAGACGCGGCACAGGTGAAGCTACGTGTAGCAGTGGGGCTAGGCAGAGGACACCTTACCACTGCACTCGAAGGTGCAAAGCGGAGGCGGCAACGAAACTGCTGTAGCCCATTGCGCAGCCGGTACGCATGGTTGAAGCAACCCGACGCCGCATCAACGGCAACACCCAAGGGACACGGGTATCGGGATCAGGCGAAGGCGCTTTGACACAGCCTTAGTCACGCAGCGCAAAGCTTTGCCAAACGGCCGGAGCAGAGCGCATTGGTGTTCACCTTCTTTGGCAGCGTCGCTTGCTCCAAGCCATATGCTCCCGTACTCCGCCGGTGCAAAGGTGGACGCCACGAAGGCATTATGCTCCGGGCCGGTGATTGTCAGCATACCCCAGCCCTGCATGTGCCACAGTAGTCACGCATGGACTACATGGACCCCAAAGCTCCGAGTTGGCCGGGGTTCACAGCGTTAGTGTCGTTGGTGACAGCGCTGTGGGTTCGAGTCATACCAAATTCACCGCTTTCTGCCTGCTGGGGATAATGCTGACCTGGGCATAGTTGATCATACCTTGAGGGCGGGTACTAAACTGCCAATCGGGCGGAGCGAGCAAGAGGTGCTGAGCATGACCAGCCGGATCAAGCCGAAAAAGCCGGCGCCATGACCGATAGCATGAAAAAGGATGGTGCCAGGCGGAATTGCAAAGCCGCACAACCCTGTTGATAGCTCATCACCTCTGGCCTCTTCACGCATGCGGGTATGACCCAAGTGCAAGGTTTCCCTTCTTTTCACACATAAGCCTAAACAAGATATGCCAGGAAGTAAGCTGCGGCCAACGAGCAGCCGCCAGGTGCGCGTGTACCATACATCATTATGTTACAGGCTGACCGGATCGGTACGGGTAGTTCCTCAAAGCCCAACTCACCAACCGGCCGTGCAAAAACTCAGCATAGGCCAACACACTGGTTGACATTCATGAGGGCCTCATGTGCGTTCTGTCGTGCAGCAAGGATCAGCTGCGGTGCTCGCCACTCCGAAAACATAAGAGCCGGCAGATGTGATCGCAGTCGTCATCGCACCATTGAGCAACGACATTCATGTACCAAGATGATTACAAGAAGAAGCATTGCATGACAACAATGTTATCACTAAGAATATCTTATGAATGCCAATGTGGACGGACTATGATATACAGTCAATGTGAGCATTGGTTGTTAAACACATTTCACAACCACCACGGCAAACAGCTGGGACAGATAGGCCACCAGGAGTGATCGGGCTGTTATCGTACCGTGTACAGGTAATGCGTGCATGGCTGTTGCCCGTACCTCTGGGTTCAACCCGCCGCTGTTGGTGCACGCACGAAGGCATGCCTTCCACGTTGCCCTGTTGCAGTTCAGACGGCATGGCGCAAACAGATGGCGGTAACATGCGCGTCTTTTGTCAAGGCCTGTCGTGGGTGTCACTGACCCTCTTGTACGACAGGTCATGCCACAGGCACCGCGGTGTGACTTTGATGCCAAACGCGGCATGGTGCGCTCGCGCCCACGCACCAAGGATTCGTGCTGAGCTGGCGCTGGTCAACTATTGTCATGGTACACGAACGTCTCGAGTGCCGCTTACGACGATTGGGGCTCCATTATGGGGCGATGACAGGCAGGCTGCAGCCGGCCCCAAGCAGAAACTGGCAACTACTACTCCTGCAGATGTGAACGTTTTGTGAAGGTTCCAACACACGCGACCGCATCATGCCACAGCTGACACAGCCGTCATGGCCAAACCATGTATGCGTCTTCATGGCCTTGCACCCTTGCGTAGTGTGACGCAAGGGTTGCAAGGCCATGAAGACACATACATGGTTTGGTGCTGCTCTGTGCGTTGTGCACAAATTGACGCTGAACGAATGACACGGTGGTCGCAGAGGGGCGAAGCTGCAAACCAGTAGTAGATCACCCAATGCCGTGCACGCCAACACGCACATCATCATACTCATCATAGTCCGCCTACAGCCCCGCACGCAAGCCATGGAGCCTGCCCTCTCCGGCTTGCCTTTACATGATGAGTGTGTTGGTCGCATCAAACTGAGCGCTGCTGTCACGTACGTTGTACATCAAGCCCCTTTGACTAGTACTTTGACTACTCCCTCTCACTTGGAGTTGGGCTCATCGACGATCCTCTCGTCGACCCCAGCACAACTGGAACGCGTTGCTGAAGCTCACAGGCAGGCCCTTGGTGCGGGAGCAGGGCGTGAAGGTAGGAGATGGAGGGGCATCGGCGGTGCAGAGGGCGTAGTGACGCCCGATGATGGCGCGGGGCATGGGGCTGGGCGGTTGACGGTGCGGTGCTGTAGGCGCAGGCATAGCAACGGAATCCAACACAAGTGCCATGTGAGTTCCATCCATCCAGCTACTCTTGATTTGGTTCATGCTGACATACTGACTCAGAGCGCACGCAGCACAACAGGAAGTATGCGCGTGGAGAAGGTAACGCCGAGAGAGGACGAGAGGGCGGTGAGTGCGTCGGAGGAACGGGGGCACGGGCCATGCCGGTTCGCCTACCTACAACGAAAACCGCGCATGATGCACCAAACCACTGCGGAGCCCGAAGACAGAGATGCAAGATCTCTATGTACATGATGGCGTGCCAGTATTAACGAGCACAACAAGGCGGTCACGGGCCCACCACCTCAACATGCTGGAGCAGCGGTGGTTACTCCCGTCGAATGGCGAGACTGCCTTAGCCAGGGTCCTACTGGCGTGGCGGGCGCCGTACTGAAGTTGATTGATAACGTACTCAGTACGGCGCCAGCACCCCCGCCAGTAGGACCCTGGCTAAGGCAGTCTCGCCATTCGACGGGAGCAACCACTGCCTTCCATGAGGTCCCAGGTTCGAGCCTCGCTTGACCCGGTGCCTTTTTGGTGCTAACTGGGGGAAGGTATGCCAGGGCATACAAGACAGGAGGGAGGGCCAGGCTCCCGGTGGAATAGAACTGGCCGTCACCCCATCGTGAACGCGGAGAAAGGGTACGGAACGACCCAATAAAAAGGCCTGGGCAAAGGGGCTCTGTCCCAGGTCTGATGGTGCCTGGTGGGCCCCGAGCAGTTGAAAGGCTGCAACGTAACTACCCCCAGTCCCCTTAACACACGCGGGCGGGCTTGGGCCCTGGCGTAACGTTTCACTTTTTGGCAGCTGTGCGGATCCACCGCTACCGTCAAGCAAGGCTGCACAGCACTTGTCGCCCGTTCACGCCCGTACTCTGCCGTTTCGGGCTTCCTATGTTACATTTTGCTACAGGCTGCTACCCGATACGAACCAGAGTGGTCAGGGTAGTTCATTCAGCGCCATCTGGCGTTCCTAGCTTTGCTGCGTGAGCGGTGCGGTTATTGCTTTCTCTCTCGCTCTCTCTCACTCGGAAACCACACAGTGTTGAATTATCAACACGTCGGCATGCGCAAGGAGCGGGTTCCTCCCAGCAGTCACAAGAGGAGGCCTTGGAGCCGGCCCGACAGCAGGTCGAGCAGCTAACGCAGCAGCTGGCCCATGGGCCAGGCCCGGGCCCAGGTCCAGCCAGCAGCGAACCCAAGCCCAGCCGCTCGGTCAGGCCGCGGCCCCTGCCGTGGTGGTTCCCGACGATCTGCAATCCTTCAGGGCGCGGTTCATGCCAAACATTGGCACCTTGGTTGCGGGACAACGCTGTCCGCGACCCAGAGAGTGTCCTGGCCATGGCCCCCGGGCACCGCGCATGCCAGGCCATTGCGCACGCGTGTGTGCCGCATGTGGTGAAGGCTTAGGTGCCCTGGAGTCTGCCGCACATCTTTACCAGGACGGGAACGTGCCGTTGCACCCCGTCTTGGGGGAGGCGATCGGAATGGCAGGTGATGCCATCGAATGCGTGAAGCAGCTTTTCGACGCGGTCCTGGCGTCCGTTGTGGCCGGCACGCACAAGCACCACTGAGACACAGCTACCAGGGAGGTCGTAGCGCGCGAATACTTCGGCCTTGCCAAGGGCAACGTTGGCAAGTCGGAGTACAAGAAGCACAACTTTCGTGTCCCAACGAAGGACATGCGCCAGTCCGCCATGCCGGGAGCGGTCGAAGCAGCTGCGCCTGCGGGCGTGTCGGCCTACCAGCAGCCTCCCCCGCCATACAGCGCATACAGCGTGCCGTACGGGCCGTACGCAGTACCAGCATGGGCTTACGGCCCACCGCCCCAGTCGATGCCGTACCACACAGGGACCCCGCGGCTCCACGGCGGTGCCCGGTGGGGGGGCCATTCGGTCGCAGCAACAGCCCTTCAACGCGCCTTCGGCCCAGTACAGAACACGGGACATAGGATTGCTGGATTTATCGTCAACACATAAAATCTAGTATGCTTCACGTGGCCACAGCGCAAACGCAGTAAACCCCCAAGTGCTCTTCTGGACCCGGAGCGTGCCAACGCAGACCGATTTGAATGCCGGGTTTCTCCAGAGATCAAGTTCTGCTCTCCATGCACACCGTGCACATTCGTTTCGGCGGTCAGCAGATGGGTATCAAGCCTATTGTTTAACCATGCTTTCCCGATTTCCGGCAAAACCGGGAAGCAGCCCTATGTTAGGCATAAACGCGTAGGACAGTTGCATGCCAGCCTTTCGTGAGCCGGACTACATGCACACTAGTAGATACACCGTGTTGGGTGCGGTCACTGAACACTATTTATTGACGCGGCGCTAAGCCCTGACGGATGATTCGTTTCGGCCACATCACTTCTGTAGATGGCGACTGCCGCATACATGCAGGCGGGCAAGCCATGTGTAATGGTGCCGCGGGTGCCCCACACCACCCACCCACACCCGCCCGGCCATGTACACGACACCAACTGCTGCTGCCGAGAGCTGTGTGTCCGACGTGCGAGCTTGTCAGTCGGTGCGTTTGGCAGCCACCAACATATTGCCACCCTTCGGGCCCGCGTGCTCAACCTCCAGCTGCAACAGCGGGGTGCGCCCTGAATGGGCCTAGATAGCATCATTCGTGCTGGAGTTAGCCCGGACAAAGCTGCTCGACGTGTTAGCACCGTTAGTTTCCGCAGCTGCAATGGTGGAAGCCCGCTACATCGGCCCAAACGCATTGATCTGCACAGCGTAAACCCTGGCTGGTTGGTCTGTGACGTGTGCCTTGCGCTTAGCCTACCTTTGGCGTAAGTACACAAGCCAGGCAGGGGATAACTCGGCTGAAGTCTCGCTTTTTCAATCCAGCTTCGCCCGCCACTGTTGGCCGTTGACACACTGGCAGCGCAAATCTGGCCGCGTGAAATGCTTATAACGGATGGCGCGCTCGCATGATCAGGGCAGTGCAGCCCGCATCTCACTGTGTGGCGCAGACTGTTGATCAGTCTATTTGCATCTGAAGCCAGCTAAGCCACCGTACTGTGCCAACGGCGCGCCGAGCCGGCGTGGATGGCTGTTGGCGGGAATGCATGATGGGGTATACACCCGCATGAACCCTACCCGGTGTTGCGTTCGAGCACATTAAAATGTCCGCAGACGGCCAGCCGGTTGCCGCAGTGGTTGCATTGCAGCCCTTGGAGCTCAAGATGTAGCCTCTGTTGCCGGCGTTGTCAACGCACTCCAGTCTGTGCTGCCGTCGCCATCGCAGTTACGGCTCGACAAAAAAGACCCAGCATGGAAGCACCAACCAAGGGGAGCTGCACAATCTGCGGAGCGTCGTATTGCATGGGGAGCAGCACACCGTCTGCTGGTCGATGACGTGGGTGGGTGTCGCGTGGTGGGCGGGTGGCGTGGGTAATGGGCAGCACCCTGCTCTTCCAGAGTTCGCGCCCTGTACGCCCTAACAAGCTCCTCATTCAGGACCTAGCGCCGCACCGGCAGCATGAGCAGTTGCTGCTGGCAGGACTCATCCTGCGCTCGGCGTGCTGCTGAGGATATGGCAGGACCCGGAGGGGTCGACAGGTGTAGGCGGGAATGATAAGGAGAGTGCGCGCGCGCACACACACACACACGCGCGCGCACAAAACAACACAACTACTGATGATGCCTCGCAAGGAACCCGGCAGGGCACGTACAGTATGACACTTTACTTGAAGTTAACGACCACTTCATCCGTCGCTGGGCGGCTGATGCCATGAGGCAGCAGCTTACTTGGTGGCGGCAGCGGCGGGCGAGGACGAGGTGGCGGGCGGACGGCGCGGTAGCGGCGGGGGCGCTATGCCGTCAGAGATTTGAAGCGATACAGGGCGGTCACATCATAATGGGCACGGGGCAGGAATGGGATGCGCACACGTGTGAGTACGCTTAACGCAGGAAGGACACTAACACTAATCCATAGTACCCCATCGGTTCACGAACACGCACATACGAAGGTGCTGCGATAAGGTGAAACAGATATAATCCGTCGGGGCGTTTATTGTGCCTGCGTGCTCGCCGAAGGTACGTATGTGTGCCTGCCACACACTTATTCGTATCTTCGGCGAGCACGCTTAGTTTCCGTGCCCTGCGTTTTGTGCGGCGTTGACGTCGCGGTACACCGCGCAAGTGGTTGACCACGTAGTCAAGGGATGCGCATGATTTGTTCTCTCTCAAAACGCCCATCCAGCGTGTGATGATGCATGAAGATGAGCGGCGTGCGACCCAATTGGCCTTGGTACCTGCTGCTGCGCAACGAATACCAGACGCGTTTAGCCTTTTCTTAGTTCGTGCGAGTTCGTCTGATCCTCATGCCTTCGCGGAGTCGCGTAGCTGTTGATGCGCGCACGCTAAATGGCTTTTCATAACCTGACCCCCTGGCTTGAAGCAGCCTGTACGCAAGGTATAGCCCATTCCTATTGCAGTCGGCTTGAACCATTCTCCCAAACCCTTTACAATCAATCAATGCGTTTACCTGTATGCGCTGAAGGCGCAGACCAAAGCAGGCTTCCTCCAGCGCTGAGCATGGCGATCCTGCCAGTGTTTTGTACAACTATTCTGTTGTTTGTTCCGGTGCCGGTCGTATTCATAGTGCACCAGGTGGCGGGCGGTAGATGGCGTGGTGCGGTACACGCAAAAGTTGCCGTCGTTCTGCATAACTGCGGCAAAGGGGCTCCCTGCAAAGGGCCAGGCGACGAAGGTGTTGGTCCCCCACAGCGCCCTGCAGGTAGAGGCGCAGATGGGGCAAGGGCAAGAGGTCATTGACAACCCTCCCCAGCCGCAACGGTGCAGCTCAAACACTTGCAGGAATTAAAGGGGTCTGTGAGCCAGGAAAAGGCCGACGTGGTGGTGAATTAAGAGGGGTCCGTGAGCCAGGAAAAGGCCAACGTGGTGGTGGATTGAGAGGAAGGTCGGTCAGCGCCACCGCACATTCCGGTAAATCGCAATGACGTCGGACTGTTATCCGCGGCAGATAGATGAGTGTAATGGAACAGGAAAGGGATGCAGCCTCGACGAGTCCACTTTCATGGCCTGCAAAACTCACGCGGTCGGGCTGTACAGCACCAGGTTGCCGTCCTGCTGCATCAGCAGAGTGTACAGTCCGTTGGCGCTGACGCGCGTCTCGCCTCCCCAACGCTTTGGACCCACAGTACAACTTGCTCATGACAGGCAAACACATGAACCTGCGTTATCCCAACGCTAAGTACTTGCTTGAGCCGCATAATTGCTGGTTGTTCAAAAACGCTAAAATTTCTGCGCGAAGGCCAAAACAAACACTGAATTTCGCAAATGATTTGCTGCAGAACGGGTAAGTGCCGATTGGCACAACGCCGCTTACGCCGCCACTTACGTGGTCCCCGCGAGTAGGACTCTGGCCAAGGCAGTCCCATTGCATTATGGGATAATCTGCAACTGCCTTCTGGAGGTCGTGGGTTCGAACCCCACTGTGTGGCTTTCCAGTGCTGGCGGGGGAGGGTATGCCCAGGGGCATGCGGGAAGTCGAGAACGCAGGACTATCTCCTTCGCAAGAGTGGCCGTCGGCCCAATCGAGAACGGGGAACCTTGTGAGGCTTGTCCTTGTTGTCGAGTCGGGATGTTCCACTGGATCTTTTCTGGAATCCACTGGCTGTTGGTGGTAGGTCTAGGCTCTGCAGGGCACCCCCCCTAGCCCAGACGTTAAAGCGTGTGGCGCTGCACAAACTGGCTAAGCTGGTGGTCGCCTGTAGAAGTGCATGCCGTCGCACTAACGAACTTGAAACCACGCGGGCTTGGTCCCAGCGTAATGTAACAAAAACAACTCACTTGGTCTGAGCGTACAGAACCAGGTTCCCGTCCCTCTGCATCGTCAGCGTGTACAGCCCGTTGGCGCTGACCCTGGACGCGCCCTCCACAAGCCTTTCGCCAGTGGCAAGCGTGTTGCTGCGAAATGCAAGCGCAACAAGGCAACAGCAATACAAGCGCGGGTGTTGCGGCGGGATCACAAACATGCTAGTGCACGTAGGGAGGCGGCCCATCATTAAGCGCGCACAGCTGTAGGTAGATCCCACTGGGATGAGGAGGTTCCGTACGCTGTAGGAGGTAGATCCCACTGGGGATTTCAAGGAGAAGGTGCCGCACGGCATGGTGAAGAACGCACACCGTCGAGGCAGTGTATGTTATGAATACTACCTGTTCCATGATGGGTGGGCGGGGACCCCGGGACCCGGGCAGAAAGCAACAAATAATGAGGTCAGGATCCGAGCCTGCGTTCTGTGTAGGCTGACATGCAACAGGTTGTGCGGGCCCGATAGGTATGTCGAGCCCACGCCAAATGAGCTCACATCGCGGCCGCCGCGGCGCGCGCGCGCTGCTTCCTTGGTTGTTGGCTCTTCTGTTCGATGTTTCCTGGTATGGCTGCTGCTGCTTCCGTCACGCTGTGTCTCAATGCACGCGGCGCGCACGCAGGGCTTCCTGCGACGCCTACAGACGAGCACAACCGTTCCACTCCAGTCATCAGTCATCAGTAGTAGCACTCCCCCTCGCCCTCCAATGGCATGCATACATACGCGCCGCAAACAAGGACAAGGACAAAGCCGGCCCGGCAGCTCTGAGGACTTGCATAAGGTGCACAGTGTATGCTCGAGGCCCGCCCGGCGTGCGCCGCACCAAGACACGCCTGCGCGCAGGTGGCAACGCCTTGCAATCGACCGTACATTCAATCCCTCGTTATCTACCTGGGACCGGCCGCTGCTAGCTTGCGCTGGCATACGCATAGAGCGGGCGCATCTCCGAAAACGATCGACGACGTTACGTCGTTCCACAGCTGCAGGCGCGCCGTAGCGCTTTGCATTATGAGGTAGTCCTCGTCAATGTACATGTTGCCGAAAATCGGGCGATTTGTATTGTCGGGCTGTCCATAGTTCCAATGGGTGTACGCCCACGGGGATCCATCTATCCACCGCCACGTTCCTGCGTTGCATGCTCCCACCAGTCAGCGTAGTCAGCAGCAGCATCGGCCGCCTGTGCATGTCAGTCAATGCGTACACAATGCCGTTTCTCCCTATCTGTACACATACGACACCGCAAGTTGTACGGTGTGGGAGACGGAACGCTTGCATGACTTTGGCTCCAGCGACTGTCAGAGCCACTGCAATGGTCGGATGGGAGTGACTCGCGCGCACTCCAGTCGCAGGTACATGCATGTAGCCATGTGTGGCAGGCCGCTTCGGCAAACGTTATCGGAACGTGCCACCGCCCACGGCGGTGCCCAGTAGTGCAGTGTAGAGACGTGCCAGCCGCGTGCGCACGGCCTCACGGCTGCCGTACGCCATGTGTACGCCGACCACACACTGGCCTGTGCAGCTAGCTTACAAGCGGTTCGCGGAGTGCCGTTCGCAAGTGCCCTCCGTACGATGATGAAAGGAAAAGGAATAACTGTGAGCGTCCAGCTCGTGCATATGATCCCGTACTTCGTTCGTAAAAGTGTGACGCAATGGTGGTGCGTCAGTTTGTTCGGGCCGGCTTCCCAACTGCGGACTGCTCACCTTCAACAACCTCATCCGTGGCACCGAGCCAGATGTCGTAGTCGGAGCTGGAGCCATACGTGAGGTGTATGAAGGCGTTGTGGGCCAGGTTCGTGATGCCTGTAATCATGCTCCAGCCGTCTGCGGTGCACAGCATTGTCGCGTGCCCGGGCCGGGCGGGGTGTTTGGCTCGTGACCGCTGCGGTACACGCATTTGATCATTTGATGCCGTTTCCTGGCATGGGAGGTAGAGCGCTTTGCCTGACAGCGGGGTCGATTGCAGCTTATGCCCAACCGCGTAGGAGAAAAACGCAGGCGTACCAGGGCCTGTGCAAAGTCGTTTGCTTGCGCCTCGGGCTCGGGGAGTGAGTGCGCCACAGACAGACAGACAGACAGACAGACAGACAGACAGACAGACAGACAGACAGACAGACAGACAGACAGACAGACAGACAGACAGACAGACAGACAGACAGACAGACAGACAGACAGACAGACAGACAGACAGACAGACAGACAGACAGACAGACAGACAGACAGACAGACAGACAGACAGACAGACAGACAGACAGACAGACAGACAGACAGACAGACAGACAGACAGACAGACAGACAGACAGACAGACAGACAGACAGACAGACAGACAGACAGACAGACAGACAGACAGACAGACAGACAGACAGACAGACAGACAGACAGACAGACAGACAGACAGACAGACAGACAGACAGACAGAGAGACAGACAGAGACAGACAGACAGACAGACAGACAGACAGACAGACAGACAGACAGACAGACAGACAGACAGACAGACAGACAGACAGACACATACAGACAGAAATCGCCCTCGGTGGGAGGCTTGTCCGGCCACACAGGAGGTCCAGCACACAATCAACAACGTTCTGTCTCTGAGGGAGGTTGTTTGAACGACTTCTATGTTCCCAGCCATCGACAGCCGCAGGTCCTGGGATGGTGTTGACCCTGTGCCCACCACCGCCGCCGCGGACACACGTGGTCTCATCCCACACAGATCACCTCGCCCCCCCCTCCAAGCCAGGTAGGCTCAAATTTTGCGAAAACATGACAAAACAAGATTTCGACCGCAATCGCCTACCCATCCACCTGGATTGCTACCGCCGCTGTTGGTGCAGGCGCTACGACAGGGTTGCCACTGCGTGAGGTTGCTCCCGCCCGCCAGTGCGGGGTTGACCACGCAGGTCATGTACTGGTTGTTCCATGTTTCTGGAGCTCCAGTGCCGCTGCACGGATTGAACGCTGCCATTCACACGGAATGGCGATGCATTATGAGTAGCAGCACCACACTAAAGGTACCTATGACTGCAACTGGGCATGAGGGGGCTTTCCACAGCAATGCACCATTGGTATTCAAGCAACAATGAGGAAGCGAAAGGTGGTGCAAGGCGCGGCGGACGCGTGCGCGCGTCAGGCGGGGGGGAGGGATTTAGTCAGCTGCAACCGCAAACGAGCACGGACGGCACAGTCCCTTGACTCTCAAACACACACGCAAGCATGGAAACTTGACAGTGCTGCGTTGACATGTCAACTGTCATGTTGATACGTTGATGGGCCGGTATCATTCACCAGCGGCCACCGAGGCACGGTGATTCACCGAGGAATGGGAATGCCGTGCCGTGGGGCTCCGCTACTATTGCGCCTGTTGCAACCGTCAGACAGTTGGTCCACAGCTCACATACCTGCGCAAGGCCTCGGAGTTCTCGGCGCGCCCACATTACTACCCGATGCTATTCACGCTATACATGCCCACCACAGTGCGACTTGCATGCCCTCACCGTCTGGCTGCGTCGTCGTCAAGAGGTGACGTGGCAGGCTGGCGTAGGCCTGAATGCCCAACGTTCCTTCAGATACAGCCTGCACGCAGCAGTCATCAAATAATGCTTCGAGGCCACACAGATCCGCCTGCTGTGCTACCCTATATGCCGCGTACACATAGGCTGCTTCTGTGTGCCTCGGCATCTTCGTACATCATGCGGTCAACAGCGAGCTATAAGTGTACGCCGGCTAGCGAATCACAAAGCTGCACGCTTCAGTGCAAGCGGGACACCGTCACAGCTGTTCGCGTAGCATAAATCGTAATGATCCTGCGAATGCGGGCAGGCTACACGGCCTCAAAGCATGCAAGTGAGCAGTACCCTCCGAGGGCCGGTAGTCGCGCGCGATGCAATTAGATTAGATGAATAATGGATGAAGGGCGTTGTCAGGGAGTGAGTCTTAGGCCTCTGCGGCGGACGCCATTTATGCACACATGGCGATGCACATATTGTATGCACACGACTGCGGATCCTATCACGGCATAGGAAGAGCGGAGCGTGTCGTGGTGACTGCAGACAACGTGCGCGCAGAATGCCTAAACCATCGATGCTCCACACGTGCATTTATACAAACCACCGATTCTCCGTACGCACGCAGTCATCCCCGCCGACAATGACCCCACCAGAGGTCTAGAACCTCCATTTTTTTTTTCGCTTGCCCGGGACACCCTCAACAGAACCACTTCGCTTCTGCGCCGCCGCAGGCGGCGCCGGGGGGGTCTGGAGGGGTTTCCCCCCCAGCAGCGGGGGGGGGAAATTTCACGAAAAACACGTCTTAATCGCATGGAAAACGCATACTTCTCTGCTCAGCACGGGCCTTTAACCGCTGCAAAACATCGTGACTTGTCGCTTAAGTTGTGCACATGTCGCACCTTGCATGCACATGCCGCACGTTGCATGCCTTTGCCTGAAAGGCCCAACCATTCAACCAGCAAACGCGCATGCCAACTCTCAGCAACACGTGGCTTCGACAGCACGGGGACCATAAGTTCCTGCATGCCATAAGCTTCTACGTCGCAGCTAACACCACAAGTTCAACAGCGGCAGTTGAAAACGTACATGCATCAGGTCCCTTGATGTTGCTGCATACAGTTAGACACGTAGCTCATGGCGCAAATGCCATGCCATAGCGCAGAAATGGACGCTGCGCGTCACTGCACATCACGCACGCTGCGCATCACAGTGCGCCACTGCACAACACTGGCGCCGTCGCATCTTGGCGCCGCACCCCCCCCCCTCGCCTCCGCAGCCCCCACCACCCAGCCATGCCCTTCTTGCTGCGGCGGTCCTTCGTCGGGCCTTCGCAACCCTCCACCCCGCCCAGGCCCTGCTGGCCTTCACCGAGGCCACCCCTGCAGCCGCCGCGGCCGGAGTTCTTTCCCTGCCCGGTGCCCCACAAACGTTCCCTCTCCCACCCGGCTTCCTCCGCCGTGCAGCCTCTGCGCTCTGCGCCCTCGGCCCCCTTGCCGCTGTCGTGGCCGATGGGGGTCCGCCTGCCCTCGCAGCCCCTGTGGCCCGGCGCTCCCTCCTCCTCGCCACTTATGGGTCCTCTGACGAGCTACGTGCTGTCCTCACCCCCCTGGCTTGGACACCGCCGCCTCAGCCCGTAGTAGGTTCGTTACACGGGGGAACAGGGCTAGCCGGTGAGGCCAAGGCCTCCCGCGCACGAGGAAGCGAAACGGAAGAGGCGGAAAGAACAGCGGACAGGGGCCGCGCCAACAAAAGGAACACAAAAAAACGGCAGCCGAGCACGGGCCAGCCAAACACAGGAGGCATCGGCAAACAGGGCAAACAGGCAACAAAGCACCAAAAACAGGGAAGGGCAAAGCAGGCGGGGGGCAAGCGCCAACCAACGCCTGCCCGTGCCCGTGCCTATCCCGCTGCCACCCCCCACCGCCCCCCTGAGCCCGTCGCCCTCTCTCCGCTCCATCACGTCCATCCTTGAGGCCTCCACGGCTGCCTACCGTGTGTCCCGCCACCTGGACTACGTACGCACCGCACTGGACCGCCCACACCTCTCCCCTACCGCGCCCCAGCTTGCGGCGTTCCAGGCAACCCTTGCTGCCGTCTGGCGCGCTCCTCTGGACAACCGTATCAAGGAAACGCTGTGGCGCCTGGCTAGCAACACTTTCCCTGGGGCATGCTTTCGCTCGTGGACTTGCCCCTGCGGCTACCCCTGTGCCTCCGAAGCCTCGCACGCGCACTCCCTTCCTCCCCGACTTCACGCTGTCTTAGTCCGTCACCTGTTGGCCTTTTGGCTCTTGTCTCCTTTTCGGCGTTTGTGGTTGGCTGGCCGTCTCACAAGCGGCCCCCTGCCCATGTAACGAACCTACTACCCCACCCCACGCACCCCACACACCTACTACTACAACCCCACCCCACACAGGAATGGGGCCATTTGCGGCGAGGCCAACTTCAACGTGACCTAGCCACCTCCATACTGCAGCTAACTTCCTTCTATTTGCACCTTAAAAAACCGCTAAACTTGCTCCATCAGTAGGCCGGGCTGGCGCAGCCCGTGCGTCCGATCCTCCGCACGTGCATTGCGCGGTTCGGGCTTTTGCTTGGCTTTGTAAGTTGTGGCTCGTTTGCGCCATGCCACCACAGCTCGGCCAACCCCGCGCCGGCCGTGTCCAGGACTGCTAACTTGTTCCAGCACATGTTCACACCATATGTAAGGCCATTTGATTTTCTTGCTGGAGTGACCTCGCCAAGCGGCTGTTGGACCTTAATGCACAATCAACGTGGCCATCAAAGGCCGATAGTAAAGGGCACTTACCTGGGCCGTGGTGCCCGCACTTGCACACGGTAGTTGCCATATGCATTCCCAGTGCCGTTTAGCGATGCTGCAGTAGCTCGCACCCCACTGCCCAGCCAGGCCCCAATGGCGACGCAAAAAAGCCACAACTGCAAGGCCAAAGTTTGTGCGCGTGGCGCACATTAAGCTACCCCGCGACTTCAGGGCTGTAAGAACGCCATAAGCGGTTATTCATTCGCTTCTTGGCGCACTGAAAATACTGAAAAAGCTTTTAAGGGCGGAGAAAATGGCAGTTTTCAGTGCTGGGTTGGCTCTGCTTCACTTTTGGCCCCAATCGGGGTCATTGTCGGCGGGGATGCCCACGTGCAACTCACTTGTGCCTGGCAGCCCTACCTGGGGACCAGCACCTTGTACAACAGTAAGGAGTGCTGTAGCAGCATATGCGGGTGAGCAATGAGTCGAGGCGGAGAGGGCAGCGTTAGGGGTTGCCGGTATCTTCAGCATGCATGCATGTCTGCAAGCAAGCGCGTACGTACTGTTTCCCGCCCCACGCATGCCGCTGCATTGCATAAGCATTGCCGCTCCAGCTACTCCAGCACGCACACCCTTCATGAGTACGCGCAATGGTTCCGGTTGATGTAATAGCGCTACTAGTTGGGGGGCGAAATGCGCCACACTATATCGTTCTGGTCGGTCACGCAATGCATGCCCGCTGTGCCTTTGTTGCTCCGACGACTGAGGAGCGACGGGTTCTCCAGGGCCATCGTACGTTCAGCGTGGCGCGGGCATAATGCGAGCAGCTTAAACATGACTGGGCCTGTACGCCACGCCGTGGAGCCTTCATGCGGCCACGTGCGCACGCTGTATGCTCCAACACTCTTGGGGCCACGCCTGGGCCACGCACGTACGGCGGCCTAAGGCAGCACTCGCGCATGATCAAACGAGCACCACCGGCACGGTGTCTAGTGTGCGGGCTCAGGCATGCGGTCAAATGTTGTTGTGAGCACGCTTGCACTGATCTATTGCGATGGGGCACGACTTGTGCAGGCTACTACTTGCATGACGTGCGCGCGTGTCGGCATGGGCACACATGCAGCACGGGCATGCGAAAGGCGTGCGCACCTAGCATCAGCATTACAGGTGATGATGGACATAGCAGCACAACAACCCACCTACGAGGAAGATGAGCTGAACAGCTGCACACTGCATTGCTGCATACTGCATCTACCGAGGGCGTTCTCTCGACTAGGGCGTAGACGCCAGCTCCTGTTTTCTGCTGTTGCGTTCACAGAATTTGCAGTCTAGATGTGCGCCATATTTGTCTCCAGGGCCTGGAGCCACCGCCTTTGGCCTCATCAGGGCCGCTGCAGAGCATCAACCACTCAAGCTTCTTCTACAATAGTATTCCACCAGCTCATCGGTCGCTTTCAACGGCTGAAATATCAAGGGGATCGAAATGAGAGGCTGATGTATGCGCCTTTCGCAGGGCTGTGCGACCGTGTATTGCCACGCGCTAGCATGAACTCTTTCGCTGCACGCACCAGCTTCGTTGCGTCGTCGCCTCGTTTCGCTCCTGTCCGTCCCTCGTCTTGGCGTTCCTGGGCTGCCCTTGTGCCACCCGGCCTTGCGGCCCCCCTTGTAACGAACCTTCTACCGTGGGCTCCAGAGAATCTTCTCCTGTTACCAGCAGCACCAGCAGACGGCCAACGTCGTCAATCAAGCTGTTGCTGGAACTGTGAATGTGCACGTGTCCGCCAGGAAATCAGGCTGCTGAAGGAGCGCAACCAAACCTGCCGTTTTTCGACCATGCAGCTGCTAGACACTGGGCAAAGTCACACTTTAGTCGAAGCCTTTGTTTGCTCTCGACTCGACCAGGGTCGAGCCTGCCCGGGCAGCCAGGTCACCCGGTAAGCAGTACCCCAAAACAAGGTATAACCGTTTTCAGGGTATACCTCATTTCGCGGGATAGCCAGTGCCTTTGCCGCAGAAGAGCTGGTGGCCTGCCAAGGCGGTCAACTCTTGGCAAACCCCCCAAAGCAGGAATACCTCTAGATTAGGTATACCTTGCTATTAGGTACCAGCCTGTTGTGCTCTGTATTCTGTGCTCCCACTCACTGCACCAACATGGTGGTAATATCATCCTCAAGTACAAGTTGACTGACGCTGCGCTTTGAACAACCGTTTGCCTTTGCAGCCAAGCCGCGTGCTGTGGTTGTGTTGTTTAGTAAAGGTAGCTTTCTACGGTGGCCATGTCAAAGCGTAAACGTGATGCACCACCTGGTTTGCGGTGGGATAGTGAGGTGGAAGTGCCCTACGGCCGAGCGGCAGCTCGCCGCGTCTTCACCTATGACCTTAACATTATACTCATTGATGCGGTTGCTAACCTTTTAAAGATACGCAAGGTGCGTAAGGCGCACCAACCCCATCGTCGTGCGCATGCGCATGCCACACTGCCACCTGGCAAGCATGTTTGTGCACACCAGGTAACGCATGTATGCATTGCAGGAATATGGCGCCACTGCTGCCGACCGGAAGGCGTGCGAGATGCAGTGGCAGGCTGCCGTTGCCGCCGAGGTCCACGCCCAGGAGGAAGCACAGCGGTACAAAGGCAACAGCTCCGAAATAACCGCGATGTCGAAGGCGCTGATCAGCATGCTTAGTGAGCAGATCATAGAGCACATGCAGCACGCCATCCAGCAGCCGCCACAGTGGGAGCTCGTCACCGCAGCTGCGGCGGCGGCACATGGGAGCAGCCCGCAGCATGCCGGAGCCAGTCACGGCCATGCGCTGCAGGGAGCACGAGCGCAGCAGCAGCAGCCGTTGCCATCGGCGCCGCCGCAGCAGCAACAGCAGCAACCGCGGAGGGCACCTGCGCATGAGACCCCCATGCAGGATGCAGCGGTGGCAGGTGCTGGAGCGAAGCCAACCAGCATCAGCATGCTTGCAGAGCACGGCGTTGGCCGTGATCGGGCCGGCTTGCCGCTGGAGGGCAGCAGCATCAGCATGCTGGCGCTGCTGCCGCCACCGGTGCAGACACGCCGCATGCAGCAGGAATGCACGGCAATGGTGGTGATGCTACAACAAGGTTTGGTGGCGTCGGAGCAGGTGCCGGCGATGCTGAGTCAGGCGCGGCTGCGCGCCAGGGGCAGCCAGGTGCAGACATACAGCCTGGCACTGACTTGCAGCCTCCACCGCCAATGCCAGGCCCATCGCTATTCGCTGCTGCGGCGGCGGCCAATGCTGTGCATGCTGCACCAATAGCAGGGAATGAGGTTGGCTTTAGGCGCGCCACCGCTGCTGCCTTGGGCCTCACTGCCAGACGACGATGCAGCTGCAGCGCAGCCAGCAGCCGCACACGGGGACGATGGGGCCGTGCATGGCGCACACGGCGGCGCCGAGCCAATAATCAGCCCGCGCCGGCTGCAGCTTCTGGCCGTAGCTGGTCGCAGGCAGGTTAGGTGGGCTTTGCAGTTTTTAAGATGCTTGCATGTTGTAGCTTGGCCTTTGACGTGTCTGAGCATCGCTGTGTGCTCTTTTACGTATCATCCCTGCTATCTCCGCCTACTCCAAGAGACTAAGAACTAAGGCCGCTGCGCTGACAACTGATGTTGTTACGCTTCCCGTGGCCCCAGGAGGAGCTCAGCGCGGCGGAACGCGAGCTAGCTGCGCTGCAGGGCGAAGGCGGAAGCCAGGCCGCCGCCGGCGTTGCTGCAAACGTGCGCAAGTGCATGGATGCGCTCGACAAGGAGCTGTTCGAGCTGCGCGAGGCCTTCGAGGCCATGGTTGTGGCCCGCGAAGAGACGATGGATGGAAGTGTCTGCAAGATACTGCCGGCATCGTACACTGCAGACGCCCTTAAGCTGTACGATGATTTGTGCAGGGAGGTGCTGGGGCGGTACCCAGTGCGCACGGTGGCCCAAGTCGATGATGAGAGCAACTGGGGTTTCACGGCTTAGGCACTTTGGCGAAGCCGCGGAATTGCAGCAGGCGCCAGGGCAGCTGGGGCAGGGAGCTGCACAATAGGTATCACATATGGGGTTTTCAGGTGTGGTAGGGGCAGCTTGTGTGGCTTCGCGCATGCGCCACTGCAGCACTGTGCCTGTGCAGTACCGAGGCACGATACCGCTTGACAGTGCCGCGTTTACGAGTTGTAGTGTGTGCGCTACTACATAGGTGCAAACCTGTTCCATTCGGAAGCCGTGCAGTGTACGGCCGTAAGCGGTGCGGCTGCCTTTGCGCTGGCAACTTGTACGTTGTTGTTTGCGTAGCGGATGGATTGTGCTGCGACGCACAGTAGTGGCGCGTGTGCAGATGCTTCTGCGTGCCGCACGGACCGCGTGGCGGTGGTCTCTTTCACGCGGGCCTGGGGGCCGCTTGTATGTGCATTTGCGCTTGCATTACGAAACAGTGCCGGCGCACTGTAGTAAGTAGTTGCGTGTGCCGAAACGATGCAACGCGACATGACTTCACGTGGTAGGAGGCTTGTTGGCGCGCGGCGTGAAATGTTTACTACGTTACTAAGTGGGAAAACGCAGTGCTAGTTATTGGCCTTCAGCTGGCGCGCAGCCATCACGGCCGCTGCCCCGCATCCCAGTGAGTGCATCATCCGGCGTTGCGGTCGGGTTATCAGTCGCCGCAGGCCTGTAGACGGGGCTGCTTCCACTTGTGTGTCACTCTCGTACGGCACCAGGCTTCCGCGCGCGGTAGCCTACTGGGTAGGCCTATCTTCAGCTCACTTGTTGCTTTTACGGATGATCATTCTCGTGAACCATGCTTGGGTCAGCGTTTCGTGGGGTTGGATGCCAAGAAGTAAGACGCAGTGCAGCGTCGCGTGCGTGCTAGATGCGCTAGTCGATTGGAGGTGATTGTAGTGGCCGCGGTCTGAACGGCGCATGCACACGAGGATATAACATATGTTTGTGCTTCACTACCGATGGAGGCGGCGCAGTCAATGCTGTCTGCAACTTTTCTCAAAATGTTCAGAAAACACATTGAGCGTGCGTGCGCCGCAGCGAGCCCGATCGAGCTGAATATGGACGAAACCCAACTGAAAATCCGCCGCAACCGCGCGGCGGGCAGACACGCGATGGGCAAGTGGCCCTTGGGCGCACGCCGCCGGCGTTCTTGCGCCGCGCCGGCCTTTGCGGGCTCCAATTGCTTGCTGGAGTTGCACTGCTGGGCTGACAGGGTGCCGCGGCCCCTCACCCGTGCTGCGCGCCGGGTGGCGCTGGCCCTTGCCTTGGCAGGATCGGAGGAGAGGTGTCCCAGCACCTGGCTGAACCATGGGTCGGTGCGGTGGAGGGGAGCACCGCACGGCCTGCCTGTCATGGGGCACGCGCGTCTGGCTCGACCCCTTGTCGTAGCAAGCACTGCATCTCCTGAGTGTGCCGAGGCGCTTTCCAGGTGCATGGCCGCTGTGGCGCTCCCCTGCGGCGGGCCCCCAGGTGGAGCCGGGTAAGCACTTCTCGGGGCACGCATACCAAGGCCAGCAAGCGAGGCACACTGCGTGTGGGCGTGAGCCATTCCATCATCAATTGACTGGGAAAGGCACTTTACCGCCTGCCATGGGCGAGCTGATGCGCCAGCAGCCTGTTTCCCTCTGCAAATCGCGCCCCACAGGCTGTGGTGCAGATCAGGCTGCGACGTGCCTGCATGCGCCGTGCCCGACAAAGCTGTGCGCACAAAGCCGTGCGGCCACCATCACCAGCGTTGCTTGCAGCAGCACGGTGCCTGAATGCACTTGCTGGGCGTGGGACACGGGGCGGCTGGCTGGCCGGGGGGGGGGGGCTGGTGCACCATTTTTTACTTGTCGCCGTCGGACACCTCAGCTCGGATAAGCAGACTTGCACCGGGGTGATTACAACGTGCGCCGCGTGCTGTCACCAGTGCGCGCATGCTTGGCGACCTGCCAGCATTGGTCCGGAGTGGCGGCAGCCTCATATCATCAAAAAAGCTATGTCCATGTAGTTTATGATCAAGTCTGATGTAATGGGTGCGTGCGGCACCCGCAGCGTTTGGGGTTAATCGGTGGACCCAAGATGCCACAATCTCCAACAGGCTGCTTACTTGGCTTACATTCAGCCGTAAGATCCCATAAGCGTCTAATTTGCATTGGATGGACCTGCGGGCACCTGGCGCGGAGGTTCAGGGCGAGGGAGAAAGAGTTAGAGGGTCATTAGCCGGGATCACTAGCAAGGGTCGTGCAAACCGCCTTACTGTGCTGACTGGACGTCAGGGTCGTCCCCGGGGCCTATCCTGTGTTCCTTGCCGCGACCCTCCAACATGTATTGCTCATTCCCATAGACGTGAAGTTGGAAGGCGATCAAATGCCGTGCGTGCATGCGCATGTGCTATATAACTCACGTGGCAGTGCTTGCACTCGTGGTTGCATGCGCCGATGTCGAAGAGCGCCACATACAGGGTGTGAGGGTCGGCCGTCTGGCTGCATGACGAATTCCTTCTCGTGCGGCTTAGCTCGACGATGTTGTTGTTGTTGAGCTGCTTGCGCCGCCAGGCCCGCCTGCCGGAGCTCACGGAGCTCTTGCCGATGCTCAGCGCTGGCGACACGGTCCACTGCAATTTGTACCGGTGACCGGCGTGCATACCGTTGACGCTCCGCTGCAGCATGTTTTGCTTGCTGTGCCGCTCGCTCCGTTGCTGTACGCGCCGCTTGAATGGCGCGCTCCTGTTGAGCATGCTGCGCTCGTTGAGTAGCAGCCTCTTCCTCTGTACGTGCCGCTCTATGTTGTTGATGTGACGCTGCATCGGCTATGCGCCTTGCCGTTACTTCTTCTTGAAGCTGTGTGCCTTTCTGTCCATACCGCTTCGTCGCGTCAGTTTTCCGCCGCTCCTCTGCTGCAACTGCGTCGCTTAGGCCCTGTGAAATTGCACGTTTTAGTTGCTGTTCATGTTCTCGTGTTTTTTGTGCCGTTCAGCGTCTCTCGGCGTGCCTCAGCAAATTTGGCGTAATCCATGAGGTGGTAAGTAGTAGGTTCGTTACAAGGGGGGCCGCAAGGCCGGGTGGCACAAGGGCAGCCGAAGAACGCCAGAACGACGCAGAACGAGGCTGAACGAGACGAAACCGAAGCAAGGCAGACCTGGCTAGGCAACACGGCGGCGGCGCACTGCAAGGCGCCAAGCCGCAGGCGCTCAGCACAGAACTACGACCGGCAGCCAGCAACAGGCAACAGAGACCGGAAGCACGAGAGGCGAACAGCAGCAAGGAACCTCAACAACAGCGACCAGCGGCAAAGGAATGGGGCCGCGAATAAGTAAGTGCCATTGGAGTGTAGTATAGCCCTAGCCCTAGCCCCTGCTTTGTTTAGATGCGGGTGAACATATGCAGGTTTTGTTTTGTTGCCGGTGGGGTGAATGTGAGTCTTTGCTTTTTTCCACCAAAAACGTGATGTAACGGGAGGGTGAGGCACTTCACAAATACGGCACATCGTTTCATTTGTGGGTTTTCATGCGAAAACTATGTAACACTCGTTACACCTGCAAGCATAAAAGGGGATTTTTGTACGAGTGGAGAGGGCGGCCGTGCAGAGCCACCGCGCAACGAGGCAACGGAAACCGGGACCGAACGCCCGCCGAAGCCCGCACGCGGCAGCCGTAGCGCTACGTGTTACGACTCGCGAAATTAGCACAACCACAGACCACCAGACCCTATAACCAGGCGGGACAACACCACACGTCCCGCCAAACACACCCCGCATTACGTCCCGTTCGACAGAAAACCTCGGCTTTCATCGTTGCACACAGAAAGCCTGCAGATTTCATGCGAAAACTATGTAACAACTCGTTACACCTGCAAGCATAAAAGGGGATTTTTGTACGAGTGGAGAGGGCGGCCGTGCAGAGCCACCGAACCTTCAACCATGCCGGGGAAGAAGGGAAAGGGAACGTCAGTACCCCATCACCCGCGTGACCTGCAGCTTGCCCTCCAAACCCTCCTGCAAGTACGGCAGCATCGCCTCACGCGAGCGCCAGCCACCATGCGACTGGAACAACCGCTCCTCAACCTCGCCCGACTGGGCGGAGGCGGACGCGCCCCCCGAGCGCAAGCTGTGCAAGCCAAAGCGCGCGTTGGCCTCCTCCACCGACCACCCCAGCGCCTTCGCGACATATGTCAGCACCTGGTAATGGGCCTGGCCATACGTAATGGCCTCCCCGTAAAGCGCGACGCCCTGCCCGCCCGGGCCGCCTGGCCATCGAAGCCTTGGAACAAGGGAGCCCCCTGCTCAAAACCGCAGACCGCCAACCACCGCTCGAGCAGGCGTACCGGGCACGCTGCCGTGGCTCCCCGTGCCACAAAGATGATGTTGCCTTTGCGCACTTGATCGTTCTTGCGCTTGGCCAGGAACAGCTCGGCGTGGGTCTCCGCAATGCGCACATCGCGCACCAAGAAGCGGCTCGCATCGTCGTACCGCAGGTACCCCGCGAAGCACACCATGCTGTACGTCGCCAGCATAATGCCGTACGTCGCCGCGCCCTCAAAGGTCAATAGCGCCACCACCGCTCGCATCGTCTCCACATCCAGCGGATCCTTGCGGTTCTTAACCGCCGTCCCCAGCGACCGTTTGAGGCCTGCGCGCACCGCCTTGCAAAACGGGTGCTTAGTAGGGCACGCACCCGAGCAGCTCAGCTCGTGGTGCGTAAAAATGGCGGCGCTCGCCGCCTTGACGACCGCGTAGCTCGCTGCTGAGCTGCCCACTTCGGCCAAGAACATCCCCACATGCAGCGGCGCCGCGGGCAGCGCAGCCACCCCCAGCCGCTGGCAGAAGCCTTAGAACCGGTCCCATGGGGCCTTGTACATCTGCAGCGACGACGTCGCCCTGGATGACTTTACCAACGCCAGGGTGTTTAGCAACAAGCTTCGGCTTTCCTGTGGCACGCTGTGCATCGCCGTCTGCCAGAAGTCCGCGCCTAGCATTTCTGCAAGCACCAAGATGGCGTGATCCGTGCCGTACGATCGTTACAAGTTGCACGCCGGGCGGCGGCCGGGCCTCCCAGCCAGCCGCGAACGAGACCCGCAGCGCCACCACGCGCCAGCGCAGCCGCCCAGCCCGACCGCGTAACCCGCCTCCGCCCCTTGCAAGAACAGGTCTTCCTGCTGGTACGGCAGCTCAAAGCTGTCCGTCACCGCTGGTGACCAGAAACCTGGTGAAGGCGCCACCAGGGGCCACCACATAGCCGATGGCCACACCGGCACGAGCAGCGTGCCTTGCGCGCCCTGCTCCCGCATGAGCCGCCATACCCGGCCTATCAACGCGAACGCGGGTTGCACCAGTCGACCTCGCCTGCCCAAGACTGCGTGAAGCAGTCAACGGCTTCTGCACCCGGGCATGGGAACAGCGAATTGAAGCGCGTACAGTGTGCATTCAAATGGGAAGCGAAGCGATCCACGGAGTGAGGGCCGAACTTACGATCGAGCGCGCGGAACCACATGCGGTTCAACTGAAGGTCACAGCTTTCCCTCAGCTTGCTGAAGGCGTCCGCCACGGTGTTCTGCTCCCGTGGGACCCATGCCACCGTGAGCTGCCACCTCGTGCGCCTGGCACCACCAAAAGATATCAAGGGCAACCTTTTGCAGGTGCTCTTTGCCACTACCCTTCTCAATGATGCTCTTGCAATTGGTGCTGTCCGTGCGCACCGCGACCCGCCGACCCTGCAGCTGGCCGGCAAATGACCGCAGTGCATACAGCACTGCATGCAACTCTCGCAGGCCCGACGATGTGGGCTTGCCATCGGCGTTCACCCGCTCCGGGGTCGCGAATGACCCGCGTGCCGGGGCCGGCTGCCCGTCCAGAACACCCGCCAATGCAAACGCACTTGCATCGGTGTGCATGGAAACCTCCTCCGCCTGCGGCTCCTCCGGAAATTGCATGCGCAGCACTGCCGTCGACGGCGAGCGCACAATCGGTGCGAGCATGTCCTCCCGCCACAGGGAGCGCCAGAACTGCAGCTCCGCCTGAGCCGACTGTGTCAGCCGCACCTGGCTATCCCAGCTCGCCTTGGTGCCCAAGCACGCAAGGCAGCTCCGTGTGAACAAACGCGCCAACCGGCCTATCGCTAGCTGCATGCTCACAGCATGCCCGACCACTGCGGCGAGCGTCCGTGCCCCCACCGACGGCTGCGCCATCACCGCTGCTACGACGCCCTGAAAGGCCTCCCACCGGGCCTTTGGCACGGTAAATGTGCCCGTGGCGCTATCCACTTCATAGCCGAGACACTCCACCTGCGTGACCGGGTGGAGCTGGCTCTTTGCCGTGTTGACGGCCAGCCCCGCGGACTGAAACCACTGAAGCAGCTGTGCCCTGGTGCGAATGGCCTCCTGCCGGTCTACCCCCAAGAGGAACAAGAAATCGTCTAGGTAGTTCAAGCCCCGGATTCCTCGCCGGCGCAAGAACGCCATGAACTCGCGCACCAGCTTGGTGTAACCCCACGGCGCAGACTTCAAACCGAATGGTAGCACGTGAAGCAGTAGTAGGAGCCTTGCCACTCGAAGCCTAGGAACCGCCTACTGTCCTCCGTCATCAACACAGGGCACGTCGATAATCAGGTAAAAGCCTGATTAAGGGCACAGAGGCAAATCCAGGAGTTCATAACCCACACTGCACCAATTGCCAAGCGGACAAAACCGTTGTGTGCGGCTAGGCCCTAGTATGTCCAATGGCAGTGTGGGCTGGAGCCGAGTACGTTTGAAGGGCCGGCGCCAAAGCCGCCAAAGCCTGATTTGGGGCCTGATTCTGGAACTGAATAGACCAACCAACCGGACTGAAATTTGCCTGAGTTAATCAGGACCCTGACTGATACCCGCACTGAGTTGTTTGCTGGCATCACAGCCTCAAACATACTTGAAGGAATTTTCATGGATGTACGGCGGGCCGTGGTCACAGCTAGCAAGCCCGTGCACCGACAACACCTACTATGCACATGCCTTTGCGCAGTGCGCGCCATCAGCAAACCAAAACGCGCCCTGGGCATGGCTAGCACGCAGATAGTGGCGTGGTACAGGTGGCTGACCACACGTAACCGCCAGTCGCTGCTGGCCCATCGACTACAAGACCGAATTACATGGGCCGCCATGATAGTGTCTGCCGCCTGCGCCCCCCCCCAAACTTGCCGCGCACAGTATCGCCGCAAACATAAAGCATGCCGCTGATGGCGCCCGCATCGCGCACGTCCGACGCCAGCCACCTCTGTCTGGGCGCCGTGTGCATACCGCTGCGGACACCTACATCGTTGCATGCGCAGCGGCCAGCGCACTCGCAAAATGGTACCGTGCACACCGACCGGCCATTACAGTAACCGTCGAGCTATACACGCACTACATCATGCTACTGCTAGCCCTGGACACGTGTGGACAGCTCCAACAAACCCGGACACGATCTGGCCCGGCCTGCATATCAAGCAACTGACACTCGGCTATATGTGGGTCCTGGGCCAAGGCTCGGCGAACGCAGCGTGCAAGGCACTTCGCCACCAATTGAAGCAGCAGCTGCAGACCCCAGCCGTAACAGTAGCACAAGCCCCCACTCGCAAGCCGGTGCATGCACGGCCCCTTGGGTATGCCGTACCAGCACTCTGCTCAGCCGCTGCTACGCCATGCCCCCCGTCCGGCCACTGACGCAACTGCGCCGCCGCTTACCCCCGCTATACCCTCTGGATGCCGCAAGGGGAGGCCCCCCATTCCCGCGCTAGCGCTGGTAGCCTGCATCTATGTGCTGGCGGGCGCTGCACCTGTGGCCAGCTCGCGCTACGCAGACTGCGCCGCAGATGTGGCCGCTCCCGGGATGTCAGAGCTGCTGGGCGCCTCTGCTGCCGTGGCAGCTGGCGTAGCGGTATGGCTAGGCCGCCGCGGGCGCCTGGCGCTTGACCTGCCGCCATGCTGCCAGCATAAGCCCATGGCGCCGCGCCAATGCGAAGCGCCACCATGCCAGCGCCCTGCTCTCCGCACTCGTCCGCCGCGTATGGTCGTTGCTCCGCCACGATACCCAAGACGCTGCAGCGGCTGACCCCTGCGCGCACGTCGGCATTTGCAAACGCAAGCAGACCCGTCACCGACGGGCTCGTCCCAGCACGATACCCCCGAACACACATTAGGGCAGGGCGGGGGGCGACCCAGAGCTGGGCGCATCGGCGTGGACGCAAGAACCCCGCGCATGCCCCCGCCCCGCACCGTTGACCCGCCAGAGGGGGCCGACACAGCACACCTGCAGCAGCGCCGCGGCGGTGACAGCACCAGCCCGCAAGCCAGGTCGCCGACCCGCGCGCCTCACCGGCCACAGTGGCATCAGCCCTGAGCACGCGGCACAGGACCAGACGCCGACAGATGATATGGACACCGATGGTACACCCCTGCACGGCAACAGCGCGGAGGATATGGAAGGAGTGGAGACACTGCAGGCGGTGCCCAGCAACTCGAAAGAATGCCTTCGGTGTCCGGCAGCGGCGGCCTAGTAGGCGAGGGCGCCGACAACGTGGGCACATGGAGTACGACAGCAAGCCGTCGCACGCAAAGAGCAGGGGCGGCAACAATGGCGCAGGCGAACCCTCCGCCCGCAGTGGCCCACATCCCATGGCCACCCGCAAGGGCCCCCCTCGCACCGGCATTTCACGATGCTCAAGACCGGCGCATGTGCCAGGTGCACGCTCTCAACAACCTGCTAGGGCGGCGTTCTCTCGACCCGGACTCGGTTCTCACCTACTGCACCAGCGAGCTGCTGCGTACGGCACATGCCGCCCCCGATGCCCACGCAATCTGGAGAGGCGCCTTCACGCCGCTGCTCGGAGAATTCACCGTTCTGGCCCTCAACCACTACCTGCGACACCATGCCCAGGCAGCCAGCGGCGCCAGCCCACACGTATACCTGCGGTGTGTGGGGTCAGTCACAGGCAAGAGCAAGGATGACATCATCCGCCAAATCCCCCCCGAGCACAGAACACTTGGCTTCGTACTTGGCACCGAGGACCACGCAACGGCAGTATGCCTCAAGGGGGGGTGCTGGTACCACATAGACTCGCGGGTGCATACCAGCGCCACGACACCCATGCAACAGGCGGACTGGATATCCCTTGCCGGGCTCCCCGTCGGTACCATGTACTGCCTGGTCCTTGGCGACGTCTTCCTTGCGCCAAGCCAGATGCCCCCAGCCTTATGCTACACGCCGCCCGCACCTATCGGGGGGCGCACGGGAAATGCAAGGGACAGCAGGCGGGCGCGCCAGCACCACGCCCCGGCCTGCGCCGAGCGCAGCAACGCGCGCCGCCACAATGGCCCGAAACCCGCGCCCCGAGCCGTACGGGAACGGCCAGCCACGCTAGGCAACCTGCGCCCCCCCCGCCGGTCAGCAGCTGCGGCAGCAGACACTACACGAACTAGTACGCGCACCCGCCGGCACGAGGCATGGCCCGGCCAACCGGGCTGTAGAGGGTACCGGGCTGACAGCCCCCAACCCCAACCCCAGGGTGGCGGGCACGCCGACGCCGCAGAGAGGCCCCGCCAGACCACGCTCACCTCCTACGCCAACAGGGCCGCGCCGCGCTGCCCAGCGCCGCCAACGGCCGATGGGTCGCCCATCGTGGCAGAGACCGCACAGCAAGCGCCCGAGGCGGAGCCCCGTGCGCTGCTGCAAGACCCCACCTCAGCACCATGACGAACCGCCACCCAGCCCACCAAACGGCCTGGGCGCGCCACCCAGCCCCCCACCTACCCGACCCGGGGCGAGTGACACCCTCCATGTTGTAACCTTGAACGTGCGCGGGCTGGTGCCACACCTCGCCAGTGTCCTTGTGGCAGCCGAAGACTGGGCAGCCGCGTCGTCGTACTAACGGAGACCAAACTGCGCAGCACGAGCCACCACCACATCCAGCACATCAAACGTGGCATGACAAAGGCGTACGCAACCTTCCACAGCAACGTGCCACACCACCCCAGTGGCCGTGGTAAGCGTGCAGCGCTAGGCCGTGCAGGTGTTGTCGTTGGTATCGCAGAGCGCTTCGGCCGATGTGGCAGTGCTACCGCTGTCGTCACCCCACCAGCACTGCATGGGCACGTCGCCCACTGCACAATAAGCACACACACAGCACGCCGCTCCATATCATCGGAGTGTACGTGCCCTGTGATGAGCCCAACACCCGATGCGCTATATATGCCTACTGCCGCGGTGTTGCTGCCGCCGCCGCGGACCGTCACGAGCACCTCATTGTGGCAGGCGACATGAATGCTGCGCTGCTGAGCAGTGACAGGTCCACGGGCCAACTCACCGCCACAGACAAGGCCCACGGCGCCTTCGTACAGTGCGCTGGACTCTGCCCCGCTGGCGACCTGCAGGGTG
Organism: Ottelia alismoides; assembly: GCA_037367405.1. Classification (NCBI taxonomy): domain Eukaryota; kingdom Viridiplantae; phylum Streptophyta; class Magnoliopsida; order Alismatales; family Hydrocharitaceae; genus Ottelia; species Ottelia alismoides. The sequence goes on from JAZKJV010009013.1 coordinate 40,788, forward strand.
CGCAGCAGCAGCAGCGCGCACACACGTATGAGCAGTGGCAACACGACGCCCTGGTGCACAGCAGCCGCATTGACGACATCCTCATTTGCATGCACATGCAGCAAGCGCTCCGCGCCGCAGGCAGCGAAACCACCTCGCAGCCGGAAGAGGCTGAGGCCTGCGGCGGCGGCTTCGACCACTATGCACTCCACTGCCACCTCTCGCTGTCCGCGCTCTGCCTATTAGAGGCGCCTGCCGCCCCGACGACAAGGACGGAACGTAGCCCATGGCAGGGCGTACGACTACCCCTAAGCCGGACTGAAAAGGACTCGGCTAAGGCGGCGCTCGCGGCACAGCTCACCACCTTTGGCGACACGAGCACTCAGGCGCAGGTTCTTGCGGCCGAAGCAACCATCCAGACGGCGGTGGCCCTTTCACCCCTCGGGCCTGACCTTGAGGCACTGCGGCAGGAACCAAACATACGCAGCATCCGGTTAGAGGAATGGGAGGAGGCGCTGAGCAAGTGCCTTGAGATGGCTATGACGTATGCCACTATGAGAACGGGCCCTGTGCGTTAGGTCGCGTGTACGGGCGTTAGCCCGCGTTAGGTCACCGTGGCCTGGCCTGGCCCGTAAGGTGGGCCACACGGACATCGCCTGGTTTGCAGTTGAATTGGTACTACCAAGCCTGGAATAGGCCCGTGTGACCCTGCTACATGATTGAACGTGACATCCCGGCGTGCCCTTGACGGTAGTGGACATGTTTGGGGGACATGACATGCGGCGGGAAACGCGCAGGCCTAAGAGGCCGCGTGTTGTTGCTTCTTACCTAGGCTCATATTGTGCTGGATATGATTCCCTGTACGCTTTTTAATGTTCCTTGTCGCGCAGTACCTATGACAAGGACGATGGCGTTTGGCCTGTCATGCGCGACCGCACAGGCCTCGGCGGATGGGACCGCGTGTTGCTGCTCCACGCCTAGGCACAGATTGTGCTGGATATGATTCCCTGTACGCTATTTAATGTTCCTTGTCGCGCAATACCTCTCACAAGGACGCGGCGGTTGGCCTGTCATTTGCGCCCGCACACACGTGCAGGTCAAGAGCGCGAACAGGACGCTATGTTCCGATACGCAATTCAAAAGCAACGGGACGGGATTGGCAGCTGGCAGTGGTGCTCTGAGGCCGTGCACGGCACGAGGTCGCCAGTTGACGGAAACCAACCAGGGCATGCCCACAGCAAGCATGGAAGCCCAGGCCGGCTGACAGCCGCACTTGCAAGATAGATCACTGTGGCGAGCCCACAGGCTCTACCTCATCGACCCTCCTCTGCACGTTTGCACTGCTAGCAAGGAAGAGGCGGGAGGGCTGCTGTACTGCTTCCAGTGAAACCTTCCCTGGTTCCGGTCCAAAGATTTGGACCGGAACCAGGGAGGCCGCCCAGGCTCGGCCGCAGCGGTGGTGCAAGTAGGGCAGAGCAATGTGGCCAGCCGAGGCTTTCTGGCTTCGACTAGTCCTTTCCACACTAACATTTAGGTGGCAGGAGAAGCGCGTCCCCACACACGCATGCCAGCTCAGACTGCTCCTCAACTTCTCGTAACCACATCGCAAATGTCGTGCGTGTTCAGCGTGTACGCCTGCTCGCCCGCCCTGCCCTTGCAGCCTTCCGATGAACGACAGAAGCAAAGGTTCTTTTTTAAGAGCGTCTCTGATGTCGACATCCATCGGCGAGGAGCTGGCTCAGAGGAGAAGGCCCTCGCTGACTGTTGGGGGGAGTAGTGCAGGTGGGGGGGTGTAGGCCGTTCGGGCCCGACGGCGCGGGCGGTGCACACCACAGGTCTGCGCTTGTGCGCACGCTCTAAGCACCTCTCTTGCACTCTGTGTTTCTGCAGCGCCTGCGGTAAAGCTCTCTCGGGAGCAGCGTCTGGGTCTACCTACACAGCGTTGACTCGACATACCCCCGGTCGTCGACCTGCGACGGTCCTGGCTCTTTGGAGACATTGTCGGTGCAGGCACATCACCAAGGTGAGGATTGTCAGCAAGATCACCGCAGCTAACACGTTTGGGTCATGTATCACAAGTTTCCTCCACTTCGGCATGGCATGCATGTGTGCGTGCACCAATTCACGGCTTTGCTGCAGGGCGCCACGCTTAGCAACACCTACGCGTTATGCGTTTACGAGAGCTGGTAGTGTATGTCCGGACTGTGAGGTATCCGACAGTCCAGCCGGCTGCTCGCGGACTAGCTGGTAGTCCGGAATAACCAACGGCTGCTCATGATGCATGTACCGCAACCGGCGCCATGCACCGCAACCTCAACGGCCCTCAACTAACGGCCCTAGCGGCTGCGCATGCAGCGCGGCTAATGGTGCATGTCGTTCATAACGGCCAGCTGCAACCCAAGCTGTGAGGCCCTCTCGTTTCCCCTATGCTTTTCCTTTCCGCAGGCCGTGTCTGTTGCGGCGTCACAGCAGGTCGGCGGCTGCGGCGGCTGCAGTTCTTCGTGATGAGCGCAAGAAACGTCGAATGGTGAGTAGTGCTTTGTATTCAGTGGCCGTACGTACATGCACAGTATGTAGCAGCACATGGAATTGCATGGAGCAGGAGGTCAAAAGCTGCAGAGGCTTAGGCAGCAGGCAGGCAGGCTCTGCTGGCACTAAACGCGATGCCTGCGTGCGTTGATCCATCCCAGGGCAGGAGGACTTAATGATACACCCATTTGTCATCGTTGCTGCACCTAATCAGCACAGTAACCTTTCGTCACAATAGTGAACGAAGGGGCTGGCGCATAATCGGCATCTGCTGAGGTCCCTAGTGTTTGCACACAGCGGCATGTCGGCCGCAAAACTTCACGGCGGGACGAGATGGCAGCCGCAGTCGAGCATGATAGTCACAGCATTGCATGCGGCCTGCAATCCTACTTGACTGCTCCTTACCTGCCGACCTCCTGATGCCTGCTACGGCGTGGCTGATAGTTTGTGCCCTGCTTTCTCCAATGCATCCAGTGTACCACAGCAAGTGCACCTTGATGCATGTGCTGCTGACTGTGGTGCCCCCAATGCGATGCAGGGTATAATGTTTGGTGGTGGGCACTGGCTACACTGGCGTCTGACGCAGCGCAGCCCGCAGTGCGAGCAATTTACTAGATACCAAACGTGGATAGCGAAGGACTAGCCAACCCGCCTGGGGGATGCTGGACTGAACCGCAATAGCGGCGTATTTGCTCGTGCTAGCGGTGAAGGTACGCGGCCAGGCCACGGTATACTCATGGGCAATGGGCAGTTGAGACCTGCTGGAGGCACTCCATCCTCAAACATCATTACGTGTAGCGCACTCAGTGCTGCAGTCGGACTTACCGTCCTTGTGCAGACTTGTGAAGCGTTTGCTTTGGAGAAATGCAGTGCATGTTAATGCGCACGTTGACAGTACGGCACTCGTCCTGCCGTGCGGCATTGAAATGCACTCGCGTTATCCGTTTCAGAGGTCGCGTTAGTGAATGTTAACGCGCGCGTTACTGCGCGTTATTGCGCGTTAGCTCGCGTTGCGGCGCCGCCAGCAGTACGGCACTCATACTGCCGTACGGCCTTGTAACGCGCTCGCGTTATTCATTTCAGAGGTCGCGTTAGTGAATGTTAACGCGCGCGTTATTGCGCGTTACCACGCGTTACCTCGCGTTAGGCACACAGGCAGCCTGCAAGGTGCGCCAGGTACCAGGTCGCGTTACGGGTCGCGTTACAGCCGCGTTAGCTCGCGTTGTAGCCGCGTTACACGCGCGTTACAGCGTGGGCTAACGCGGCTTTAGCGCGAGCTAACGCGAGCCTTCCGTTCTCATAGTGTGCCCTCCCGCACTTTACCAAGAAACCCCCGCCCACAACTGGCGCCAAACCCAAGCGACGCCAGCAGAGGCGCATGCGCGCACTATGTCGCCGGCACAAGGAACTAAGGAGCCAGCTTACAGCGCAATGGAATGGAGCCACGCATGAGGCAGCCACAGGCGCGGTTGGGGTAGGGCCAGATCAGGGCAGCGCCGGGAACCTGCATAAAGAAATACAGGACATTCGCAAAGCTATACGTGACCTTAGCCAGGCCATCCACAAAGACAACGCTGCACGCAGCCGCAAGCGCTTCCAGCGACTCCTGGCAGTGCAGCCGCGCAAGGGACACCGCCGCATCTTCGCTGGGGCGGCTGCTGGGCAAACGGTAGGCATCACTGCCCTCAAGCATCCCACAACCGGCCGGCTACATACCGATAAGGAGGGACTGCTCGACTGCCTAAGCACGTACTACAAAGCTCAGGCCGCGCCTGTCAGCGGCCCGCGCACCGGCCGGTACCTGCCTGGAGAAGCGGAGCGCATTTATCCGTGGGCGAAGAAGAACGCAGATGACCGTATGAATCGTCTGCACGCTGCATGCGGACCGGTAGCGAACGGCAGGGATGGTAGCGCAGGCGAACAACAGGCGAACCTCCTACCCCTTATCGCCAGCCCGACCGCATTCCACACATGCATCCAGCACCTAGCCAATAACAAGAGTCCAGGACCCGATGGCGTACCGAATGAGCTCCTACGATGTCTCCCGGACCCCATCCTGCGGGCCGTACACACAATGATGGCCGTCATGTGGATCAAGAGCCAAACCCCGGAGCGCTGGCTGCAATCCAATACAGTACTGTTGTACAAAAAGGACGACCCCACACTCGTAAAAAACTATCGCCCCATTGCGCTGGCCAACACCATCTACAAGGTCTGGACCAGCCTCATCACGTCAGCAATAGCTGAATACGCAGAGCGCAACCACATCCTTAGCACCCTGCAAGAAGGGTTCCGAAAGCACCGCAACACGGAGCGACAGCTGCAAAACATGTTGCACGCCATCGAAGACGCTGCCCTCACAGCACAAGACCTTTATGTGTTGTACATAGACTTCTCAGCCGCCTTCAACACAGTCGATCACGATAAGTTGCTCATGATCATGTACGACCTGGGCTTTACGGCTGACGCAATCGAGGTTATAAAAAACCTATACAGCTGCGCAGCCACGTGCATCACAATCGCTCAAGGTGCCACAAGGCCCATTCCCATACAGCGCGGCACTGTTCAGGGCGACACCCTGTCCCCGCTGCTCTTCATCATTTTCACCGAGCCGCTGCAGCGCTGGCTCCACTCGGGCGGCCGCGGGTATAGGTACGGCTGCCTGTCAGGCGCGCTCAATGACCGACATCAGTGCAGTGCGCTCGCCTTTGCGGACGATGAGGCCGTACTAACCTCTAAGCTAACCGACATGCGCATTCAGGCAAACAAGCTTGGCGCATTCCAGGATTGGTCTGGCATTGAAGTGAACCACAGCAAATGCGCCGTCACGGCGATCCTCCACGGGACCGCACGCAAGGACAATAGCCTAGCCAGCCCAACCTGCCCCAAGACGCTGCGTCGCCGCCTCGAAGCTAAGGACACAAACAGCGGCATCCATATCGCGGGCAAGCCCATACCGTACATACCGCCGACAGCCCCTTACAAATACCTAGGTGTGCTAGTCACCCTGACCCTAAATTGGTCCGCGCATGTGGCCTCCGTTAAGCAGACACTCAAACAAAAAGGCGAGGCGCTGGCGTCGTCGCTGGCTTCCAAGCGGCAATGCCTCCACATAATCAAAACGTGCCTGAAAGCCGTAGCCACGTACAGCATGGCATGCATGCCGTACACAAAAACAGACATCCTGCAGATTGACGGCATCATCGCCCGCACTGTTCGCAAATGCTGTGGCCTCCCCCGTGGCTTCCCCACCAGGGCCATCCTACTACCGCACGAGTCGTACGGGCTTGGGATGGAGTCCGTTCTGGTTGAATACGTGCAGCGCGCAACGCGCAGCCTGGTGCGGGCGCTCAACGACCCCGGCCGGCTGGGCGTCGTAACCCGTGCCCTCCTGATGCTGCAACATCAGCGGTTGGGTGGCGCGGCGCAGTCGCTGGGCGCCGACCTGCTGCGCAAAGAGTACGTTTACTTCAGCACGCTCAAGCAACTGCACCTCATGCAGGAGCACCAACTCACACTTGATGACCATGGTAGGGCCTTTACCACCGCCACCAAAAACCTCTGGCAGGCGCTGCGGCCAACGCAGCCTAGCACGGACAGCACCCTCACCCCTGCACACATCCTCCCGCTCCTGGAGCTCGATCTTGACCTCTCCGACCTCATTGACCGCAACAATCCGGACAGCATCATTCCGGCCAACGAGCTACGCCGCCGGCTGGGTAAGGCTGCGCGCCAGAGGCATATGACTGCCCTGAACCGCCTCACCCTTGCGCTGTCTGCAGCAGACCACGGGCTGAACCCCCGCAAGTACCGGAGCGCCCAAGCCCTCCCAGCCAACCTGCGGAAGCTACGCGACCCGCCGCAACTCGACCCCAGCCGCCTACCCAAAGCAATGCCGGACTATTTCCATCGCTATGATGGTCAGCACACGGAGGCTGCTGCACAACTTCCGACCGACGCCGACGGCACAGATGCCCCCGCCGCAGGGGACGCGCCAGCACCAGCAGCTGGGGCTGTCGCGTCTCACGCCACACCCCCACTATACACACACACCCTGAATTGTTTTCGCGCGTGTATAAGGTCGTGTGGGGCCCAAGGAACGTATACCCTTGTGCTTACGCGTAGGCCTATGTATTGATGTGGGTCACAGCCTAAGGCTGTTGCTGTGAGGTGGTGCGGAAGCTCTGAGTTGTTGTTGTTCGAAGTGCGGAAGCTAGAATTACGTGGAGGCAGTGGCTACAGGCTGTAGCCGATATGCGCACGCTTGTTAGCGTGGCGGAGGCGTATGCGCTGGAGGTGCGCACACTGTAAAGAGGGTGGCGTTAGCACGCACTGGTGCCCGCTGATGCGCACACGTCCTGTCCCTTCGGTACAGGACCGTGTGTTGGGCAGATGACCGTCTGCGGGCGGATGGCTAAGTGACTGTGGGTGTCTCGTACCCAAGGGACGGGAGTGCCGCAACCCTTGTGCGCGTACAGCCTCACTGCAACTGGACCCCTATGCTCTTGCACGGAATTAGACGTCGTGTCAAGCGAGCGGATTGTCCGAGTTGATTACAGGGGACTTGTATTGCAACGGGTATGTAGTTTTACGCTTGAAGGCTCACTCCCCGAAAAGGGAAGGGGGTCCCTCTATATATACTCGCGGCACAGGCCCAGAAGACGGGGGCCGCGAACACAGACGGAAACTGGCGGCCTGCGCGAAGTCACTAATCAACCGCAGTTGTTAATACTCGACACGCGTCCGCACGGTCCCGTACAAGAGCTGCAAGTCAACTGCTGCAGCAGACTGACACGTCATTACGACGGTTTACTCGTAACACAAGAACGCCTAATCGGCATGTGGAAGCTGACTGCATAGCAGCTTCTCACTCACGCCAGCTCAACATGCGCAACGGTCGAGTACCTCACATATGTACGCATCAACCACGGTTGTCGCTACGCCTTGACTGGCAGAATTGCAGGGAAGCTACGTCAGCAGTTCCAGTGGTTCACACGCAGTTGCATCAACCGCGTGGTCACAAGATTATACGACACTGACAGTTAAACGACCGGGCGTGCAGACACGTGACCCAAGCAAACTTGGTCCACAGCGCAATACGCCACAGCTGTCGCGTCCCCTCGGCCTTATCAAAACACCGCGTCCCCGTGGTGTCTCGCGGGTCTGCACGCACGCAACGGGCGGCTATCAATCGTTAAGCAGAAAACTTAGCATGCTGCCGATATGGCAAGACGCATGTCTTTATTTGGAAAACACTCGACAACGCACGGGCGCAGGCGCAACCGCATTTTTGTTATACACGCTTGCTCCAGAAGTTGCAGGCGCATTTGTATGTCAGGTGTCCAAAGCGCTTATGATACTGTGATGGTGCGCTTGATGGTACATCGTCATCACTCCCGTCGTCAGAGGTCGCAGATTCACGTTGTAACCCTCATATTCCAATCATTGTTGCGACACAATCGCGCCGTCACAGTGGGAATGGCGCGCAATACCGGCACCGGGTCTATTGCACCGGTAAAGCATTAACGTCAGCAAGGATACACCCATTCTTCCACTCTCCTTCTCTCTGTCAATAGGGCGACAGCATACGTCGCGTAAGGGTTCGTTCCGCCTGGTCCGACAATCCGCAAGTGTGCATTATGTGTTCGTGCACGAAGGGTGTATGTGAATGTGCGTCCTAATCTACCTTATGCCTATCTGTTGCACCCACAGGGATGCACGGGCATTGGACAAATACGAGCTAAACTGAAGATATCGTTCCGCCCCACGGCCTTGGATAAGCCCTTAGGGGAAACAAAAAGCGCAAACGAAAACATGCATAAACAAATCGCTACTCCTAAAGATGATTACGCCGCCCTGGCTACGGACCCAACGTCTTCCATCTCCTGGCTGCTGGGCTGCAGCGGCACGTGCTCAGTGTAGTGCTGTTCGCCGAAGAGGGCGGTGCACCATTCCAACAGCTCGTTGTCGAGCTCATCAGCCTCGGTTAGGAGGGCCGCAGGGGAGTACGGCAGGGGCGGCGGCGCTGCCTGGGGTACCTCGTGCGACTTGGCGAGGGTGAGCTCTAAGTTCAGTCGCTCATTCTCACGATAGACATGCTGGTGCAGACGCTGCACCCCAGAGAGGGCTGCCTGGGCCACGGCGAGCTCACGCTGCAGTTCGAGCACCCGCGAACGTACTTCCTCTAATTCTTCGCGGCAGATCTTGTTATTCCGCTGATACTCCCCACGGAGGTACGACATCTTACCCTCGTGGGTCCTTGCCATCCGCTTGATGGCCCTGGTGCGACTCTTAGCCCAACGGTTCCGCCGCGTCAACTGTTAGGGCGAGCGGGCGGTAGGGAAGGAGCAGAGACAAAGGAGTGGGCGCCTTATTAAAAAAAATGAATCGAAAGGAGGAGGTGTCCCATTGGTAGCAGCTGGGGGTTCCATGATGCGGTGTCAACAGTGGATGCTATCGTGCATCGGGTTGTTTACTCACGCGCCTGGGTTGCCCGGCTGCTGCCGCAGGTCGTGGATTGTTCCAGCCAGTCTGTCCAGTTCGAGCCTAATGGCCTGGATGGACGCGCTGGTGGCCGTGTGAATAGATGCGGAGAAGTGCTGATAATTGGCTGCCAGTTGCCGTGTATACGGCAGTATCTGGATCACCTTGTTGCTCAGCTCCAGGATTTCCTGGTCCTTCTCCTTGATTATGGCGTTGAGGCGGCGTTCCTCCGCCTCCCATCGTTGCTGCTGCGCCTCCCAGTGGCGATCCTTGTCTAAGTCAGTTGACTGCCTATCATGTACCACCGGCAACGTGGGCTGAATTGGGTAACTACTGGTTGCTGGTGTTGCTGGGGCCGTCTCAGGTGACCTAAACATTCCTGGCGCGGGAGTGCCTAACGCACTCAAGGTGGTGTGTTGCGGGGTTCGCTGGCCTACACCTAAGCTTAAGATACCAGGCGTAGGGGCCATGGTCTGTGGATTGAACAGGCCCGTCAGGTCCATCATGTGGCACGGGGAGGTACTGCACAGCAAAGGAGGCAAAAAAGGTATGCCTCAATGTCCTGATTTTGGAGTGTAGGTGACAAGGGTTGTGGTGTCGGCGGAGGTGGCTTAGCTTCGCAAGGGAGTTGCTCTATATCTGTGCCCGTATAGCAGCGGATACTACACAGCGTGGGTACGTGCACGGTCCGGCTGGCAGGCGTCAAGTCTAGTCCGGCGATGATAGGCTGCAGTCGGGGTTGCTGTGTGGTGTTAAAGTCGAGGCGCCATACCGTCCAACGTAGTATGAGCACGATTGTCACGAGAGCGGCGGCTATGGCGACCGGCTGTAGGCTGCACACTCTCGTAACTGAAATCGTTTGTAATCAATTTGTAACAAGCGCCCTTACAATCGCATAACAATCCGCGCACAAAAAGCTTACAGAAGCCTTACAAGAAATTTAATTGTAATTGATTCGTAAATGCATGTTTTTACAAAACAAATACGCGGACAAATATTGTAAATCCTCGGCGTGTTACAAGACCCATACGAACTCCTTACAAATTGGGATTTGTAAATGATTTGTTACATGTCTTGTAGTGTGGGCTTGTAAGCCGGTGCATACAAAGCGCATACAAGATGCATACGGGACGCATACAAGGCCGTAATTCTATTGTAAACCCACGGTACGCCTCGCAGCATGGCTTTACAAATGACGTGTACAATTGCTGCATCTGTATGCAGGCTTTGTACGCAGTTCGTAGTCGATTTGTTGCAAAGGTGTGAGACAGACAGCGTGTACGTTACATGACCAACACAAGGTGCTACTACAATCGCCTTGTTTGTTGTTGCGGTCTGAAGGTAGCTTGTAAGGGCCCTGTACCGCACGCCGCTACATAGTCATGCAAAGCGTGATACGATGCCATGCTCGAGCGAGCTACAAGCCCGGTAGAATCGAAGATCACTTGCTACACTTGCTCACGAGCTGGCCGCTTTAACGCATGTGAAAGGACGGACTGAAATTGAACCATACGACCATGTGCATACGTCCATAAACCGCTGCATTAGGCTGCTGACCACCCAACGCACCGGACTGACAACGATAGAAGGGTGGCCAGTGGATGGGTTGCCCGGGGGTCGCTCAGCAAAGATGTTGCACGAAGTTGGCCCAGGTGTCCTATACGGAATAGAGGTGCAGATGGAAGGGCACAGAAGGTAGTCACGGAGGTCAGGTAAGAATGGATCGACGGTGACCGGCGTCAGGCACTGATACTCGTAGCGCGCGGTTGGATGTGTGGTTAGCGCCGCTGCTTCTAGGGCGGCGCACGGTATTGCGGTATCGCGGCGGGTGTCGCGGGGGACTGTGGGCGCCTAACAGAGAACCGCTAGTTGTATCACTGCGTCATCAGACGTGGATGGTCGGAGGCGCAGGCGATACTGCTGGCGTTGGCTGCCTATCCGCTACCCCCCTAGGTGTGCCACTGTGGTGCGAGTATGGTCCTGCACGGCGCACCACTGAGGCGTTGTGTACTGCTGTGGCCTTGCTGTACCTACCGGGATGATGTGTGACCGGCGTTGGCGGAGGGGTGCGCACGAGTACTTTGTAGGCCTATTCCGTATCCTGTATAGCAGTTGGTGAAGCACAGGCACAGGGAACAAAGAGGGAGTGTCGGGTATGGTTCTGGCGCCGCAAAGAAAGGGTACGGAGCTGCTTGTACGGCTATGGCGGAGGGCGGTGTCACCGGTTAGGTGTGCACAGACGGAGTTGGTTGTCCTATGGCTGCCTCTATTCGCAATGCTGCTTGATGGCTGCTTGATGACGTCGGTGTTAAACGAGACGCATGACAATGTGGGTACATAGGTGATAGTGTGGAGAGTACGGTGCTCCGCCGTAGGCAGGCACTGTCCGAAGGCAGCCCTGGCTGCGGTGTCTGCACAGGCGCTGGCGCATGACTGGTGTACCCCGGCTGCGAGGCTGCAATCAAACCGTTTCATCGGGCGTATCGTTTTGGCGGCTGCACCGCGCCGGGTAGTGAGCGGTGTTTGCTGAGTGCACCTACACCGCCGGTGGCTGTGGAAAGATGGTGTCCCGTGTCCCGACTAACAGTGCTTCACGGCAGACCGTCAAGACCGGCCGCTGTGGTGATAGCTGAGGACATACCGCTGTAATCGGCGAAGACGATGGACGAAGGTGTTGACGACCAAAACCTCAGGCGGGGTCACGACTGCGGCTGGTCCTCCTGTAGAGTGACACAAGCAGGCGGGTACAGCAGCAGGGGTGCGCTGAGGATAATGAAGGATGGCTGGTTGGGCCCGGCCAGCTTTTTGTGGCGGTCTGGCGTACCGGCAGTACTGGCGGTTAGAACGTCATGGTTGTCACCTCACGGTGACAGCTACTTAAGGTGCGGCTTGGGCGCGGTTAGTGCAGATCTTGTGACGCGCTGAGACGTAGCCTGTTATACATACCCGGAGCCTTGGGTCTTAGTCCAGTGGTCTTGAACGCTTGACACACTTTATGGAATTGTCCCACTTGTAATGGTAAGCGGTCAGGAGGGTCGTTCTTTAGTGAGTATAGCAGTGGTGGGGTGATGGCGGTTCGATTGGCCCATGTATATATATGAGCGTCGCGGCGCTGTGACCGTATTTAGTTGCCGAAGTGAGCGCAGCGGTTTCTCGCTCAGCGCTCGGCCTGGTTATTGCCCCCGCCCTTATGGGTCATTTACATTAGCGGGCCTTTTGGCCCAAACGCCCGGGGCCCTTCAACCTTAAAAACCGCCTCCGCTTTACATGCATAAATGACTACAACCCTAGATCACAGCGGCAAAAGGCGCGAACGCATCAACAGTCACCTGTTCACCTCCTCGTCGCCGCAAAACACAGTTCATGTCCTCCGCGTGACTCCCCTTCACACTTGCGTGCCTCCCCCCCGCACATCCTGCTGCTCTACACCTGCCCCCAGAAGTTCTTCTTTCGTAGGATCCCCTCTATCTCCGCTGCGCTCGGTAGCTTGAAGCACTTCACTGTGCCGTGTGGAGTGATGTGCCACTTGGCCAGCGTGGTGTACAACACTGCCTCGGGCGGCCGGCGGGCATCCTCCGCCTCCAAGTGCTCCAACAGCCTCAGCACGGTGGTGTTGCTCGCCGCGATCACAGGGTGGTGATCCAGCAGGTCCTCCAGCTCCTTCAGCGCTTTCTTCTCCGATTTCATCGGCTCCGGCAGGTTCCGGTGGCCCGCCTGCTTCTTCTTCTCCAGCCACGCCTCGTACCCAACCATCAGCCCCCGCAGCGGCACCTTGTTCTCCTCCTGCTGCTTCAGGCCGTTGTGGAACAGCACCCCCAACTCGTGGCACAGGTCCGGAGTGCTGATCAGCTCCTCGAAGAAGCTTGCAAGGGCTGGGCGCCCCTCGCACTGCGCCAGCGCGCGCCCGGCAGTGGATGGCAGGTCGGTCGGGGACCACTCCGCCAGGTCCACGTTCACCAGGTATCGGTAGAAGCGTTGTAGCACTGGCAGCTCCTTCAGTGCGCTGAACCGTGGGGTCCAGTACTCCTTATCCCGCGCGTTCTGGTGGGAGGTGTTGATGATGACGTTGCGCCTGTCGCCGTCCTCCATGCGAATGGGCACGTCGTGGTTGGTGCTCGCGCACAGGTTCGCCGTTGACTCCACTGACATGGCGTCCTTGTGCTTCTCTGCAGCCAGTTCATACCACAGTTGGCGCATTGCAGGGGTGTGCGTTGTGTTCTGTCGTACATCCTGCGCGGCGCAGCCTCTCATGCAAATCATGCAACTACTCATCATGCTGTGCGCCTATGCCTCTCTTACCCTCCACGATCATCGTCTTCTCCGTCACCATGTTCTTCAGCATGTCTGTCTGCTGCCGGCTGCCGTTGAAGGCCTCGTCGATGTTCACCAGGAGCTTGCCGGGCAGGTGCGAGTTGAAGCGCTGCCCGAGCTGGTCTAGGTTGTTCAGCTGCACGTACCCGTGTCGCCCCAGCAGCTCACCCATCAGCTGCCACAACCAGCCTTTCCCCGAGCCCTGCATTAACGACAAAAAACATGCAGGGCATTAGGTGCGCATGTCGGGGGCTGGACTCATGCACGCATGCAGATTACATGTGCTTTGCTGGTGCTTGCATGCATGCGCGCGCGCGCACCTGCGGGCCCACCAGCCACACCATTGTGCCAAGCTTCTTGCCGGGGTTCTGAACCACGCTGGCAAGCCAGCGTTTGACGTAGTCGCTCTGCGCCGCCACGCCGCTGCAGATCTGCTGGTCGATGGTGCCCAACACCAGCTCCTCGAACTCCTGGTGCTCAGCTGACTGCAGTTCCTCGACGCGGAACGGGCTGCTGTCCCATTTGAAGCAGGTGATCGTGCCTGGGCGAGGTTGAACATGTTCGGGTTCGGCTGCTCGCCGCGGCCAAGGAACTCGACGGTGTACCCAAACCGGCGGTTGCGGCTAGGGCTCTTGAACCACAGCTTGTACGCTTCGCTGCACGGCGCCATGACCGGCTTCATGTGCTCAACGGCGCGGCGGATCGTGAAGTCCACCTGGCCGTCCACCCCGTAGTACACCTGAATGGGGGGGGGGGGGGGTGGCTTTGCATCAGTTTCTATGTAACGGTTGAATGCTGAAATATCTTGGCCCCTCTCGGTGCGTTGTGTTGCTTCATGTATGCTATCTGCTGCTGTGGCCCTCATTACCTGCGCGACTTCAGGCTTGGCGCACTCGATGAAGTACAGGAAGCGGTTGCAGTACGTCACGATCTGCTCCTCAACCGCAGCGCGCCCCTCGGGCGGCGCCAGCCGGAACTCCTCTCCCGCCTGTGCCATGAACGCGGGGCTGAAGGCGACTTCCGCTTCAGGTGGGGTGTATTCCTCTATGTTGCCAGGCGCTGCTGCTCCCCGCCACCGCCCGATCACCTTGTTGCGCACGTCAGTGCACTTTGCGCTGAAGCACAGGAAGCGGCAGTTGCCATCGCCGCTGAACTTCACGAGGAAGTTGTTGCTGTCATGCTGTCGGCCAGGTACGAGGCAGTTGCGCGTGCCGGTCGTCTTGTAGTAGTTGTGGTCGCCCTGCTCGCGCAGCAGGATGTAGTTGCGCGTGATGTTTGCACCCTGCGCACGGGGGGGGCAGGGGGTCATGGGTCATAAGTCAAAACAGCTGACACTCTGTGTGTGCATGCGTGTTGCCTTGACTTGCACGTCCCGTGCGTTTTTGCCTTGCCTGTAGGGCCTGGACGGCGGCCAGCTGCAGCACCTCGGGCGGCGTGTTCTCCAGGTACGTTGGCCGGGCGGCGTCGCCTGTTGGTGTGTGTGCAGGCTGGACGGGGCCGAGCGGGCTGCGGGCAGGGGTGCCGCGAGCCAATGGTGTGGCCTGCAGCATCACTGTTGCATGCGCCGCCGGGGTGGGGGTCGCCGCATCGTCGAACTGTAGCCCGCGCGGGGGTGGCGGCGGCGCGCAGAACACAGGCGTGTCGTCTGGCTGTACGAAGCTGGTTATGAACCAGTGCGCCTCCGGCAACACCCCGTGCATGGGGATGGGCAGGAGCGGCGCGTAATCGCCGTCCTTCCCTTTGCCGCTGAGCACCATGCCTAGCAGCCGGCTGCCCTGCTCGGGGTACACGCTGATGTCCCATGCCGCTTTCAGTATGCCGCACGACATTGCGGCTTTCAGCGCTGCCTTGAACCGCCGCGGCTCCATTTTGTACCCGGGCACATAGAAGCGGAAGGATATCTTGTAAACCCTCCTGCCCTGGTGCTCCGTCCACCTATGCCGCTGCGCTGCTGCCAGGCTGAGCATAGGTTCGAAGTGGGGATCTGCTTCACGCAACAGGGCGGCGACCTCTGACTGCAGCTTCGTGAACTGCGCGAGCAACTCGTCATCGCTGGGCGCGATGTCTACGTATTCATCGTAGTCGAGGAAGACCGTGTGCTCGCGGTCTGCGTATATCTCTTCGAACAATGTTGGCGGTCTGGCGCCGTAGGATCCTAACATTGATTGCAACAACTGTTGGGGTGTCGCCGTGAGTGGCGGGACACCGACCCGCCGGCTGGTCATGCTTGCCCTATATGAGACGGTGTGCGTGTTATAGCCGGCGGGGTGCGTTGTTGGCAGGGTCACGTAGGCTTGCCAGCCCGCCCTGAAAGGTGCAAGCGTCATCCTGGGTGCGGCCGCGCGTTGACTTGCCGTAGGCCTTTTTGCTTGCGCCAAGTATTCACACTAAATGATGGAGCGTGCCCTCTCGCGCCCTCGCCCCCCGTGCTCACGTGTGTGTGGCGTTTTGCGCGCGTTGGTGCTCCGGTCAAACAGCTGACCGCTCGCGCGCTTGTAACCGCTGCCTGGTCAACGCTCCCTCCCTGGTGATTGTATCGCCTGTATCAATTGTTTTTCTTTGTTTCAAAGAAAAAATATTGTATCGGCTGATACAGAAACAAGGGCAGTGGGCACGGCCAGGATGGGGGCGACGTTACACAGTGGAACAACCAAACAACCAACACACCCTGGAGCAGGTCGTGAGTCACGCGACCCACGGCACAGCTACTGGGCCCCCGCGCGGCTCAAGTACATGTCGCGCAATGCATCGCGGACTGTTACGCCGTCATCCAACGCCTGCTCCTCGACAACGTCATCGTCTTGTGCCGGAGCGTCCGGCCATCCATCCATTAATGTTGGGTCAACTTTTTCGACGAAGTTATGCAGCACAGCGCACGCACCCACCACCACGGCAGCATATTGCACAGCAACGCTAAGGTTTTGCAGGATCTGCCAACGCCCCTTGAAGCGCGAGAATGCATTCTCCACACGAACCCTAGCACGTTGTACGGCAGCATCAAAGGGCGCCGCACTGCGCGTTGCCGGCCCAGCCGTGTATCGCTTTATGCACCACGGCGACAATTGATATGCGCTATCAGCAACAACGTAGAGGGGCACACGCACACCAC
>JAZKJV010009014.1:0-201800 GCA_037367405.1 Ottelia alismoides
TGGTGGGAGGTTCGTCTGCCTCGAGCTGCAAGGCTGGGACTTGGCTCGGGTGATGCTGAGGTGGTAGCAGGAGAGTCATTTTCCGATCCGATGATGGCTAGACGAGGCGGTTGTGGCGGTCTATTGTAGACAATGGTGGTTGTACCTCTGCGCGGCGGAGGCGAGGCACATAGAGGATCAGTGGTACATGGAAAGCAGCTGTGACCGGACGGTCAGCCCACCTCCATCGATACACGACTGGAGGTGGAGCGGAGGAGGGCGCACAAGGAGCGAGGGCCACCAACGGCCGCGGGACATTGAACGAAGGTACTCGAGGGTGGTGGGGGCAGCCGAGTACAGAGAGGCGGAGTCGCAAAGGTGGCGGGTGACGGAGTTGATGGAGGTCGACGGTGAAGGCGAGTGGCGCGAGGTGGCTTGTCTGTGTGCAAAGGTAGATGCGATCGTGCATATGGAAAAAGTGGAGGTGGGTCGCCTGGAGTTGGAGATGGAAGAGGTCGTCTTCTTGGTTGTCGCTCGAGCTCCTCGGCGAAGGTGCGAGCTCGAACGCTGGTGGAGCAGCACTGCAAGGTCGGGGGAAACGACCTTGGATCAAGACGAAGGATCGGAGGTGACATGGAGGGTTGTTTTCACCAGCCCTATCGCGGAGCTTTGATGATGGCAGATGGGCTGTGCGGACGACGACGATGGGTATTTATAGGGAGGTGCGTTACTCGATGAGAGCGGAACAACTGGCGAGGGAGGAGTGATGGCAGTGATGCGTAACGGCCAGTGGCCGCGCATGGCAGAGAGGCTTAATGGCAGCGGGAGAGATGAGGGGGATGGGAATGTTGGAGGAAGGGGAAGGGGTGTGGAGGAAGAGAGAGAAGACAGTGAAACGGGGGTGCCACGTGTCACCCCCAAAAAAATTCAAAATTTAAAAAGAAATAGGAGGAGACATCGGTTCGTCACAAAAGTTGTTTGTCTCAACGTGATATACCAATTTCATAAAGGACCTAGGAGCAAAAGAGGTTATCTGTGCGAAGTGGAATTTTTGGTGTTCCTTCATGTGTATAGAAAATCAGCTTTTTGGGGTTTTGTATTTTTTTACTGATTTTAAAAAGGATAAAAATTATAGAAAAAAATACGATAAAATATAAGGAAATTAATTACACACTAACATATATTTTTGGAATTTTAGTAAATAATAAAATAGGAAAGAAAATAGAAATATGAAATACGAGATTTTTGTACAGACCCACAACAAACACCTGGGCACAATCAATTTCTTTGATTTCAGTTTTGATCTAGATTTGAATTTTTGTATCGTTTAATAAAACTTTCATCAAAGAATACAAATGAATAAGAAATAAATTAAAAGGGTTAATTATGTACATAAAAACTCAGGTCAAAAATCACAAAAGTTAAAATGCGCAAAAGAGATCCAAAATCCAACTTTCACATATGAGTTCTGAATTTTACGAAATTGATCTTGTTTTTAGGTATTTGAAAATAGAGTGCTTTAAAAGTGAGTAGACCAAAATCAAACATTGTATGAGGGTGATATGTGCGTTTTAGTCCGTCAGATGTGAAATAGACTTTGGGATTATTTGACACTTATTTGAGTTAGTAATTTTTGTATTTTTTTATTCTTGTTAGTAATATCTACACAACGGAGGTGGTTTCAGGTCAACTGGAGTTAGGATGAATTAAGTAAAAATATGGGAAGTTAGCATCTTTTGTGCTAATTTACACATTATGCAAGTATGCATGATTGAATGCAAAAGTTATTTACACATGTATGAATGCTAATG
The DNA here is from genome assembly GCA_037367405.1 of Ottelia alismoides. Lineage (NCBI taxonomy): Eukaryota > Viridiplantae > Streptophyta > Magnoliopsida > Alismatales > Hydrocharitaceae > Ottelia > Ottelia alismoides. Next base: position 1,791 of record JAZKJV010009014.1, read on the forward strand.
ATGCTCTATTAATGGTTAAATGCACATGAATTTTGGGAGACAAAGCCGAGTTGACCAATTTTAGCATGATGAATACGAGATTCATCAGTGATCCCTGATTTCTTTGACGCTACATGCAGAGAGCTCACCCATTTGCTGTCGAAGATGGGATAAATGAATCCTACATCGCACCATTTCTGGATTTCTTTTATGACAACCTACTACAGTTTTGGATTTAGCCTTCTCTGAAATTCTCGGGAGGGTTTGCTATCTTCTTCAAGAAAAATGCGATGTGAGCATAAGGACGAATTGATCCCATGGAAATCCGAAGTTTTCCAACCTATTGCCTTGCAATTACATTCAAGAACCTCCATTAGACGAGATTCTTGATCTTTAGTCAGATGCACATTTATGATGATCAGATACATGTTTGGTTCACCAGCAAGGAAGGCATATTTTATATTGGAGTGCAATTGCTTCAGCTTGGGCGGAATCATAGCTGTTCTATTGGCGACTTCAGTTATTAGAGCGGGTGGTGATCTTTCATCTGTTCGGTGTCCACCCTTCGTTGTTCAGCTTCGATGTCAAAAAGTTCACAAAATCTTTTAATAATTTCTTCTTCATCGTATGATTCATCCAAACTCTGTTCTTGATCTTGAAGGCACATCATCCCTACAGGGATCTCATCAAGTGTATCAACAAGAACCTCATCATGGTTGACAAGGGGAGAGTCGACTGCATTCTCCAATCCTTCCTCGAGGTAGAAAAATTCATGGATCTCATTATCATCCATGAAAAGGTTGGTGTCTTAGATTTCTGTCAGAAAGTCGCAATCTTCAGAATACTTACTTACCCTTGTACACGCCACAGATGTACCCACCACTGGTCTTGCATCGGACACGATCTCTATATTCATTTTGTTGTCGCTGGAGCTGAAGGTGATCTATCCAGTACCGTAGTTCACCACCGCATTAGCTGTTCATAGGAATGGGTCCAAGAATGATTGGGGGTGAGGAGCAAAGGTGTGGGAGCTGCCCATGTCCAACACGACAAAATCAGCAAGGAACCACATCCCCTAGATCGTGATAATTACATCCTCCAACATTCTCCTAGGTCGCTTAACAGATTTGTCCGCGAATTGCATAATCATCTTTCTAGGTTTGAGTGGTCCTAACCCAAATTCTGTGACTAATGAAGTAGGAAATAGATTGACAAATGACCCGCTATCGAGCAAGGTGCTTTTGAACTCCTGATTGAACATCTGACAGAGCACTAGAGGTGATCCCTTATCTGGCTTCTTGTCTGGGAGGTTGCTGATAGCATTAACGGTGGCCATTGTAAGAATGTGCTTTTTAGACTTGCCACCCTTACTTCTAAAAATATGAGGATGAGGCATGCGCTTGGTCATACATGCATCTTTTAATCCTTTCCTTACAACGGGCATGTACTCAAGAGCCTTCATTAGGCATGTTCAAGACCGAATTTTGAATTATTTCAATGATAGCAGGGCCAGACAAAGCATTTTTCAAAATTTTCATTTTTTTTGTTTTTCATTGCTTTTGGAAAAGGAATATTTACAAATCTGGAATAATATCATTCAAAATTTGTCCCTATCATTGTGTTCAGGTAGATGGCAAAAAGGTATAAAATAATCTACAGTCTGTGGACCAAAAAATGCAGGCTCAGCATCGTGTGCAAGCTTTGGGTCTGTTGCATGTGTTTGACTTCTTTGCCCTTGTACTGCTTCCATGGCACATGCAAGCAACTCTAATGCTGGCTGGTCTCATCTGATTTGGCAGTTGTCTTTTTGCGTTTTTTGATTTTTTTTCCTTTTTTGTAATTTTTTTGTTGGTGGTGCTGCTCCAAAAAAGTTGCTTGGCCCTTGCGTTGGCTGGACTGACGATTCCCCAGCAGATGCAAGATGCTTTCCCTTCACCATCGTCGATGGCCGGAGCGTCCTACCGCTCCTGAGAGTGACAGCATTAGATGAAAAGCTATGTAATTCACCTGATGATGACTGACATCTTCATGTAACGTGTGGCGAGGATTGAGCGGCTTCTCCTTCGGTCATCTCCTCAAATATATTCCAGAAAATGTTCTCATCTTTGTTGAAGTGAGAGCCACCACAAGCGACATAAACGAGCTTTTGGATCTCTAACGTCAGCCCACCGAAGAAATGTTGCACGAGACTAGTCTTTGGAAATTTGTGATGGGGGACATTTTTCTTGTAGGTCCTTGAATCTTTCCCACGTTTCTTATATTGTCTCGTAGGGTTGCTGATAGAAACTGGATAAACGAGCATGCATCTGATTCAGACAACGAGAGGGTAGAATTTGTGAAGAAATGCAGACTTTAACTACTCCTAAGTCGTGACTACTTTCCCTAAGTAATCGACCCAATATAAGGCCTTATCCTGTAGACTGAAGTGAAAGGCATTCATCTTGACTACCCCCAATGGGATATCGGGGTAGTGAGCGGTGGCGCAGATACGACCGAACTTCTTAAGATGAATATATGGTTCCTCAGTGGTGTTTCCATGGAATGTGGGAAGCAGGGACAGAAACTACATCTTCAGCTCAAAGTGGGCATGGATTTGTGGAATTTGAATCCACTCCGTGATACGACCCGCTCCAGGATTGTATGTCTGCTTCAATGTGGGCTTCGACGACAGTGGTCCGTTTTCCATTCCCTCAAAATTGGGTCCACCAACTGAAAAGTCATCTCCAGCACCTCTCTGATTGAACTCTTGATCTGGGTCTGGCTCATCCTCTCTTATGTCATCTCTTGCATCAGCCCTCCTCTTCAGTTCGTTTAGCATGTCTTGGAATGTCTGGGCCAAGGCTTGGTTAGTCAGCTGCTGCTGCGGATTGCTTGTATTGATGCAAGAAGTTGACTATTGACCTTATTCTGCATGGTATATTTCCCTTCCCCTGGATTGACTTCTTCTTGAGGTTGGGGTTGCGATCCCTTTTCTCTTTCACCGGCCATTACAAATTTTGCTTGGATTTCTAGCTCAAAATCAGGTTCCTGGTTTGCACATGGAAGAATGCCCCGATCAGTCTAAATTGCAGCTCCAAATGGAGAGAAGTGGTATGTGTTAAGGTCAACACAAAACTTTGTTAAGGATGGCGATGTATAAGGAGTGAAATCAATGGTCATACAAAGCGGACATAGTCTGGGACAAGAGTGATCCCGGTTTATTGAAGAAGGCAGGGAGTCTGGAGACCAGTTTACGGAGTTCGAACTGAGTTCTCAGGAATCATCCCAAATTATTGGAGATAGCGAGCGTATGGAACTGATGTGGGTGTCGACGGAGTCTCGACTAAACTGCCCATTCGTCACCATCTCAGAGATCAAGAGGAAGATCGATGTGGATGAAAGATATAGAGGTCAACAAGAAATAGAAGGAGTGAAAAACATTAGAATAGCTCAAAGTGAGCGAGGGTCAACAAGGACGGAAGCAAAATTGCACGATTGCGCGCTGTTTTTGATCTTGACCTCAATAAAGCTAAGCAATCAAACACAAAGCAATAGGTTCACCAACTCGACATGTAGAGCCGTGAAGGTTTGGCTATTATCTTTGTAATTTTTAGATTTGATTTTCAGGTAATTAATCTTTGCACAAGTCCTTAGAGTGCTACGCCTATAGGAGAGAGTACTGCCGGAAAAGTATCCCGTACTTGTCATCCTCCTTTGTACTTTGTACTTTTTATGGTTCTTGCAACCCTTCCTGTATCCCTACTCAGCCAAACAAATAGAGGGAGGAAGCTGATAGGCGAAATCAATACTTCGGATCTCGCTCGACGATGAGACAAACACCCCCGTGAAGGCGTGGCCTAGGCTCGATACTTCAGATGAGGTCGACGCTCTACACAACAGAGAGCGTCATTATTGACCAAACCCTACTCGTCTACGTACGATAGAAGCGCCAACACTTCGGAAATCCAAACGATACACAAGACAGTCACCGACTGGGTTTGAGCTCTAATCCTTACGAAGCCACCCTCTCACTGGGAAGGAGACCTTCCAATGCCACCTGAAAACAAATGAGGGCTTTGCTCACCCAAAGCAATGAGTCCAATTAATCAACTTTATTTAGGTCAAGTATTTTTAGTAGTCTATTTTTAATTTTTTATGTTATCACTTGCTTTGAGTAGATTCAATACAAGCACCTAACGTGTTTGTATTCTCTTTGATTCCTATTTGATCAAAAAAAGAGGGAGAAAGTCAGAAAAGCAATGCAAGGCGACACTAAGATGGAAATCTCACCTTAGTGCCTAAATGATGAATGCTCAGTTAGAAGACTTATAGTGCTTCCCAGCTCTCTCCATGTGAGATGAAAAACATGAATTCATAAACCTATACTATATGTCGATATGCACACAGAAATTGTCCTAAACATGCAATGCTAACGTGAAGAACCAAATGCCAATACGAAGAATGAAACCTAAAGTCCGATCTTAAGGCCTCCTCGGTGCCCACCACAATGGGTCCTGCAAGCGCTGTATGGAGAGCTCTCACGGCGCACAGTTTAGAGACTAAGTGTGAAGCAATTAATTAATTCTAAATCCAAACGCAAAGAATATAAGTGCATGCAAAATAGTTAGGTGTTTGGACTTAGATTACATGATCAAGCAAGCCTAAAAACTAAGGGCTCATTCCACAAAACAAATAGAAAAAGTTAGAAAGCACAAATCACAAGAAACAAAGTGAAATAAAGTAATGAAAACTCAGAAATCCGCGGTGAGTCCCCAAGTGAATAAACACTTGAAAATTAGGCCCGATTGTCCAAAGTCCAAAGTACATGTATTATTACAAATTAATACTCAAATAAATCTCTCTCACCAAAAAAAGTAAAAGTCCTAAACTATCCTCTCTCTCTCTCTCTTTCAAGAGCCTCCTACTCTCTCCTATCTACTAGGGTAGAATAGTTGACTTCGCTTCTCAAGGTTGCGTAGAATCCCCGAGGTCCTCCTCGGTCCGTAGTCCCTCGCAAGAAGGCAAGAAAGAGACGTCAAATAGTTCAAAATTAATAATCAAGCAAAGAGAGATAACAAAAAATGGCTAAGCAAGTAAAAGAGATAAATTCTACTCTACAAACCAATGCTCCTCGGCAACGGTGCTATTTGAAAAACGAGAAGATGGGAGTCGCTAAATAATGGCATGACAGTTTAGGCTCACTGTCGCTGAGGCGACTACTCTAATCTTTATGTTGTTTCAATAATTAACCCACATAAGTAATTAAGCAATTAAGAGCAAGAGTTAAAAATTTATTATACCCTACTAAGAATGTAAAATGGCAAGCAAGTAGGGGTCGAACACATGAAGCAAGGGAATAAAGCAAGCAAGCTAAGAAATCAAGGCACACTTTACCTCTCAAACACTTAGGCAAGTTGTACTTTTGTGGTTTTTTTAATTTTTATATTTTTATATTTTATATTTGGTTTTATATTTTTGTATTTTGATTTTGAATTTTCTATTTTTATATTTTCTTTTTATATTTTAACTTTTTATATTTTCTTTTTCTTTTAAAAAATATATAAAGCTTTATATAGAGTATATATACAATATAGGCTAGGGTTGATATAAAAATTAACAAAAATAAGCAAATAAAGAAAATAAAATCTTTTTGGATTTTAGATAATTTCTTAATATTTTTTGTATGCTAATTTTTACATATTTTAAAGTCAAAAATAGCCAAAACTAGTGTTAAAATAAATATCCGAAACTAAAATGGAGGGGAAAAATATAAAACAATAGTAAAAGTTCTCGAAATCAATTTTTACATAAAGAGAATAATATAGAGAAAAAATAAATGACAGAAAATAGAAATTTTAGATTTTTAAAGAATTTTTTATATTTTTATAAAGGTTTTAAGAGTTTTTTTAGTTTTCTTTTATATTTTTAGTGATTTTTGGTTTGAAGTTGTAAAATACATAAATAAATATAAAATATATTTTTTGGAATTGTTCAAAATGGCTTTATAATTTTTATGTATTTTCTTCTTTAAATAGGGATAAAAAGTCACATTTTTTTATTTTTTATAAATAGAGAAAACCTAAATTGCAATCTAAAAATATGGAGTGAAACTAGATGAAATCAGGAGGTTACAACTATTTTTTGAGAATTTTTTGTGTTGAATTGCTATTTATAATAAATAGCATCGACAAAGAGAAACTACACTACTAGTAAGGGCATAAATGTAAATATCAAGTAATCCAGGGGCCAAAGTGCAATTTCACCAAAACATTATAACTGAATATTCAAATATTTAGAACAAATACAAAACCCGAGACCTGCAAGGGCCTCTCTACAAAAACTCCAATGTCACGTGTAGAAATACGTAAGCCACGTTGAAAGGGACCAAAATACAATTATCAAAACTCCAGGACTCTTTTGCAATTTTTACACAAAGTTAAAACATAATAAATATTTCTGTACTAAACAACACCAACCAAAAGCCCGGGAGTCAAGCCACAAAATGCCCCCTCACATGATACGTCATGTGAGGTGACGTGGCTAGGATCGAAATCCAAATACACTAGAGTTCAGAGGGCTGGATGCAAATTTTACACAAATATTACAAGGGCCTGATGAGAGGTCGGGTGCTCGAGGTTAAGTGATATAAAAGGTAATTGCGACCTCCATCACCCGATCGGACTCAACAAGAAAAACCAAGACCACAATTAAGACAATCACAAGCACAAAAATCAATGTAGCGGGCTCCGCTACTTATCAATTAAGGGTTTTTTCACTTTTAGAAAATATCAAATTAAATTAAATCAAGTCACAAAAATTACCATAAATTCTACACGTCAGCAGGAGCTGACACTAATTTTTGTGGAATTTTTGGAGTTGATTTAATAATTGTTTGATTAAAAATAAGACACACAACACACATGGACCTACTTGCAATTAACATAAAGTTCTTGGCCAATCATTAACATGAATAAAAAGCTCAAGGTTGAACATGTAAAATCACCAAAGAATATACACACATGCTTATAAAACCATGCACATGGGCATACGTGCAAACCAGAAATATTCTATTCAAACGTTAACATTCATGAAGTTCAGGGTAGTTCTTGCAAAACACCACAAAACCACGTGGGGTGGCATGTGAGTGCAACTTAACCGGACTGAAATGTAAATACAGAAAAGTGCAAGGGTCCGCATGCAAAATATCCAAACTACAACTTATTTACTGAGACTAATTAATAAAGAATGGAAAAGACAAGATAAAGAGTGCAATATACCCCCAAGGCACGTGAAAAGGGCGTGGGCACACATGGCGTGCTCTGGACGATGTGGGAACATGCAACACAGATCACCTTGCTGTGTCGGATCTGACGCTCATGGAATGTTGGTGACGTGCGGTGCAGATGTGTCAGATTGCGCCAGACCAACGGTCCCAAAGGATGTGGCAACGAACGACTCAAACCCAACCTGGTGCTTGGTTCCTCATCCGATGGTGGCTGGCGATGGTGGAAGGACATGTACGAGGTAAACTTCGATCGAGGGTAGAAGCAAATCCGTGGGGTTGATCGAGCCTCCAAAGGGTCCTGCACCTCCGGAGAAAAGCTCCGCGTCTGATGCCGGAGGCAGATCACTTGGACGATGGTCAGATGGCCGGGACGAGGGAGCTCCACCTGGAGCTGCTCCGCCAAGCAGCTACAGGTATGTCAGAGGCTCCCACTGAGTGGGGTTACCTACAAAAGAAGTCTAAGACTCGAGGTAGCGCTCTGGTCAGGGTTATTGGAGCTGGAAACTAAAGAGGCAGCGGTGAGGCGGATTGGGGATCTCTAGTGAATGCAAGGGAGGGAGATCGAGCCTAATCTCAACCCGACAGTTGAGATATAGGGTGAACATGAGGCAGAGGAAGGGTGAGCGTGCGAAGAGAGTTCGATCGATAAGGGTACGACGATGAGATGGAACTCCGACGGCCGGAGCTTAGCAGATGAAGGTGGCAGATGTGCGAAATGAGAAGAATGAATCAAAAGGGTGAAAGGAAGTGGAATGGCTGATACCTGAAGATCTAGATGGACTCTAGAGCTTCAGACGATGGTGGAAAGCGATGTTGTGGCCTCGACCAAGCTGTGGAAGGCTGGGAGGCTTTTTGCGATGGTGCACGCCGACCACGAGGCTAAGCAACGTGAATGCTCCACCAAACTCTAATCTGAAGAGTCCCTCTGGAAGCTGTCACTCGACCTGATGTGGCGAGGGATGGAAGGAGGAGCGAGGCACGAGCTAGGGCGCTGTGGAGGCGGATGAGATGCTATATAGACGTCTCGAAGGTCTAGAAGGATCGACAAAAAGCGTGAGACCCGTGATCGATTCGGGTCATCCAAGGAAATCCACGAGGATCACAGAGGTCCGAGGAATCAAGGGTCCAAGAATCGAGGAGAGAGGAACTCGGATTTTGGTGGGAAAATTGGAGAAAAAACTTCGACGACGGGTTTTCGACCTGACTCGAGCTCGGAGGGGGTGTTGACCAGGGTCAACAAACCCTCCTGGACCAATCAGAAAATAGGAATTTACATAATACTTACAAATTTAATAAAAAATAATAAATGATTTTAAATTAACAAGTTTTCAAAATAAGAAATATTTTTTATTTTCAAGGATTTTTTCTTTTATTTTTAATTATTTTTACGAAAAATAAATTAGGGTATATACAATATATAGTAGTATATACAAGTATACTATACCTATGTATTTTGTACAATTATTTTTATTTTGTATTTTTACACAAATACTCCCATTTGTATTTTATTTATTTACAAGATGTTTTTAGGAGTCTAAAATAATTTTTATTTTATTTTTATCAGTTATGTACATGTATATAATAAATAAAAAATGATGTATATATACATGTATTTTGTACAAGTGAGAGATGATTGTATTTTAATTTTAATTTTATTTTCGTTTTCTTTTTAGGAAAGAATACAAGGAGGTAAAAAGAATATTTTATTTTTATTTTTATTTTTATTTTGTTAAAAATAATTATTTATAGATATAAATGATATATACAATGTAGAGTAGGCCCTATCTCTCTCTACTTATTTTATTTGGCGATCAGGTCAATATTTGACCTTCTCTTGGGGTTCGGTTCACTCTGTATTTATTCAAAATACCTACTTACTTTTTCTTCTTCTTTATTCTTTTATTTTTACACAAATACATGCTAAATATATACTACTAGAATATGCATGCCAAATGCTAACTTATTGTATTTACACATATCTACATGATGCCTTGCCAAGATAAATAGCTAAAATAAAATAATAACGAGTGAGAATACGAGATTCATAAGGGTCGAGTAAAGTTTATAGGCTATTTAATAAATACCAAAAACAACTAGGAAAGTATGTAAAATACCCAAGCCAAAGTGCGCATCCAACGGTGGATATGAGTCCACTTGCCACGTGTCGATGCGAGAGCAGCCGATACCTCTTTGTAGATGCGTGGATGAGATCAGATCTGTGGTTTCATCAATGACTGAGGTGCATCCCAGAATGAATGATGGATATTAGAACTGGGGTAGGGGAGCGATCCAACAGCTCCGAGGGAAACTGTAAGATCGGGAACGAACACGTCCCTGGAGCTCCTTCAATCGTCCAACACGAGCAACACCGACAATGATTCACCTCATGACAAGGCGCAGAAGACCCTTGGCGAGGTTGCGCGGCTGACGGCACCACCAAAATGGCTCATGGAGCGCTATAGAGGCCCGTCAAGGTCGGGAAGGAAAGCTAATTCCATGTACCTGGTGTCTGTACAAACATCGACCCCAACAAGGGTCTGGAGGCCTTCATACAAGTAAATGGTCAGCGTAAGAAAATAGCGGACACGGGGGGCTCTTTTGGCGATGTTTTGATAGTTGATGGTGCGGGTGGCGGTACTTCGGTGATGGGGAGGACTAGGAGCACCGGGCTTCAGATTCACTAGGAATCTGGTTGGATAGAATGCAGTGGAGCGATCAGAAACGAAGGGGGAAGCGTGTGAGGGAGGTAGCGGGTCGGTTTGACAATCGAGAACAGATGCAAGGTTGAGGCAGAGCAGCGAGCTCCGGCAAGGTAGTAAAGTGATTATACGCAATTCAATCGAGATTGAAACCAAAGCAAGCAGATCTCTGATCTACAGCTACGCTATAGAATCGAAAAGTACAGAGAGAATAGAAGCTCACTGGCCGTACGCACTAGGAGAGGAGCTGCAACGGAGCACGTCGGCGAAGCAGCGAACCAACCTCAAATTCGACGCCTAACTTCACGTGCTGGAGCAGAGGAGTCTCCTGCTGTCACCAGGATTCCTTCACGAGGCTCAAAGATGGGTGTAGAAGGAAAAAGAGGAATCAAGCATCGAAGGGATGGTTAATGTGCTTTTGTAAAAGGTGGCGGCAGCGTGACCTTCGAGGAGCGATCACGGGTGCTGCAGTGGTGATATGGAGGGAGGAGATAGGCCGATGTGGATCTATGATGAACAAGTAAGATTTTGTGTGATGGGTCAAATCTCTCTCGAGCAATGCATCATTGCAAAAAAAAATCAAGAAGAAGGGCTAAGAATGTGGGTGTGTCATAGGCTAGGGTGCATGTGAGCGAGTTGACCAAGGTCAACACGTCGGAGATTAGGGTTGGTCCACGCGGACCAACCAGAAAAAACCTGGCCCGAAAAGAGTAAAAAAATCAATAATAAAAAGGAAATGATTTTATGAATTTCAGGTCATAAAATAAAAATATTTATTATTTTATGTAGAATTTTATCATGATTTTCAATTTTTAGAGCTTTATAATTACATGTTGGTTTTTAAGGGCCATATATAGGTATATTTATCTATATATTTAAATCTTTTATTTTTATTTTGTAATTTTATTTTTATTAATTTAGTTTATTATTTGATAAATTTATAACTTAATTTTATACACTTAAATATATTTTTATTTTATTTTTCCGATATAATATATACAATTAAATAAATAGATGTATTTATTTGTATTAGTATCGTTATAGGTATTTCATCTATGAATTTTCTATACATATTTTATTTTTGCTTTTCCTTTAATGTTTTATTCCTATTTTAATATGCACATATACAATAAATAATATTTACAAAATTATAAAAATATAAAATTAGAAAAATAATCAATAAATAAAATGAATATTTTAATCGGTATAACTATACAATAAGGGTCCAAAACCTAACTTTCACGCAGTAACTCTAAAAAATATGAAACCACATTCATTAAATAGATTATTAAAAGTTATATATAGTTAAAGGTGATTTTGCTATATTTTGAGTTTTTATTTGAGAGATATGGGTCTAGGAAGTTGGGATTTTGGATTATTTAGATCGCATCTTTGTATCCATATATTATTTTTATATGAAACCAATTTTGTTTTTTTTTTATATTTTATTACTAGAACATTCATATTCAAAGCTTATATATTTGAAGTATAAAAAGTAGAACTAAAAATAGGTTCCAAAAATTAATAAAATAAAAAGGTTTTTTATTGGATTTTGGCCCTTATCTCCCCTACTTTATTCCTTGTCGACCAAATCATCGGGATGCCTAGCTTTCAGGGTTTAGGGTTATAAAATGTTTTCAATATTTTATTCTTTTTCTTCTCTTTTCTTTATTCTATAATTTTGGCTTTAAAACCCATATTTTATACACATTTTGTACACAAATGCATGAATGTTAAAATGCCCAAATTAAGGGTATTTATACGCATTTACTTGGGATTTTAAGGCAAAAATGATAGAATAAAGATGGTAAAACATAGATTCATCAACATGTCTACAACTGATGATGCAGATCACATCGTGCCTTCTAATCCAGACCGTTCAGATCAAAATGGTGGAACATTTGCACAATAAACCCAGCAAGTTTCTAGGAACTTCACTCCGCTCCAGATACTTTCCAGAATTGCATTTAGGTCCCGATGTAGGGACGTAAATGTAATAAATCTTACTTTATTTGCAAACCAGTCCCTACCTGGGACCAAATTATAACATACTTTAAATATTTTTTCTTGCATTTCTGCCCTTGGGTCGTAGGGTACTTTGGACCTCAATTTTATTGTATATCCCCCCCCCCCGAATTTTTATAGTAGTTACACAACTAGCCCCGCTACATTTTTAGGTATTTTTCATGGATTTTCAGTTTTCTTGAATCGATTTTTGTAAGATTTTGTCAGTTTTGAATCTTTTCTGAAGTTTGTTATAAAACCAAGAATATAGCAAATTCTTTCGGTATTTAGTTCTTATATCAAAAACCGATGTATTGATATTCTTCCTCCTCGAGTTTGACCCATGCACACTTACCTGGGTAAACAATATAGTGTAGATGAAATAGGAGAGAGAAGCTGCTTGTTTTCATCTCTCTCTCTCTCTCCTATTTCATTTATTTTAGTTCGATCAACTCGGATTTTGGTTCAGAGCGATTTCTTCTAGAGTACGCACTTGTATATTCTTCGTAGACTACAACCGTCCCCATTTTGCTCGTCTTATATGCTTAGGATACCGGATCCTAAGTATAGAGGGACCGATTGCCCGTTGATTCTCGATTCTCGATTTTTGATCTTTTTACTTTTCTCTTGTATATCCTTTCCTTTACTCTAAGAACTGGTCCCTTATTTTGGCCACATTCTTTTTTATACTTTGGATTCCTTATCCTAAATATAGGGGGATCGAGTGACTTCAATGATTTTGTTCTCTTTATTCCTTTTGTTCCTTTGTTTAAATATTCCTTTTCCTCGGTCAACTCATTTTTATCTTCCATTGTATTTACGATGTCCTGATCATAAGTATAGGAGGTTGATTGACTTCTATTCTTTCATTATTTTAACTCACTTTTACTTAGCACGAGTTATGCCCTCCTTTTCTCTTTTGACACTATGAGGACGTAACACAAGCTAAGTATAGAGTGATGCCTATATATTGTATATATATATTTGTCAATGACTCGTACTTTTATGTATTTTCTATATCTATAAAATCCATATAAGTGGGTGAGAGTTAACTTAAAATCCACTTACCTATTTATTTATTATTTATAAAATCCTTGTAAATAAGTAAAATATGCTTAAAATCCTTATTTAAAATCCTTAATATATGTATTTAAAATATGTATAACACTTATTTAAAATCCTATCTACTAAAATATGTGTAAAATACATTTAATCCTTGTAAAATCCTTTGTATATAAATTATGTAAAACACATTAGCTATTTAATCCAAATAAAATATGGGTAATTTATCTTGTAGAATTCTTGTATTTAAACTTGTTTATAAAAATCACAAAATCCATAAAAATGTAATGTCTAAAATTCATAAAAATTATAAATTCTTAAAACCCATAAAAATGAGTAAAATTCAGAAAATATATTTCACAAAAACATGGTTGCATTTGCATTAGCATTTTTTAGAATAAGTTTGATTTCTAGAACTAAAGATTGGGAAGTCTAAAGGATGGAGCTTGATTATGGCCTTAAACTTTCATTGTAAGGAGCCTGGTTAGGAACTGGAATTTAGACTCTTCAGGTCATTGACTTAAATCTTTGGGTTATGTGAGACCATGTTTGGGAAGTCAACTCGAAAAGTGCCTAAGTAGAACACTTGGTGTCATCTGTACAATTCTTCATCAGTGAACCAATTTTGGACACATGCACTTTGCACTTAGCTCGACTTGCATGGGGCTGCGAAGGGCAATCCATCTTGGTTGTACGTTTCTATCCTTGTCTAGCGGCATTGACGTTTAAAAACAGGAAAGATTGGGGTTGCAATAATCGCTTCGGACGAGGGAAGGATCTGCTAACATGATTTTTCCAATACCTCAAAAAATGGACGGAATGAAAAGATGCTGTATCCGTTGAGAGACAAAAGATGAATGCAATGCAAGCAACAATACAAAGCCAATTCAAAGAAGAAGCCACCAAACACAAATATGACCACAATGGTCCGAGATTCCATCAAAAAGGCCTGCACATCTTAGTGGAGACTTAGCTATACCGGTTGGGCTTCACAAGGAGATGCGTCCATACTGGTTGCACTCCAGTTCTTTTCTTATTCTTCTACTTCCTTTCTATATTTGATTGTGGACATAGCATGAACTGACCTCAGAAGGGAATACCTCCCTCTCCGAGGAAAGAGTAGCTGGTTGAGAGATCAATGGGAGTGTATAACTGGGATGGACGGTTTCTTCGCTTCTTTAAGCAGGAAGAGCAAAAACAATTAACACACCGTACATATTGATTTCAAGGTTGATAGAGTTTGCGATATGAATGAGTGGATCTGAACTTACTGTTGAGGTGAACTTAAACAAGGATTTGTGGAACTTGAGGGTTGTTGAGGCTAAAATCCTAATCCTAGTTAAGGCTCCGAAAAAATGTTTGTTTCAGGTTCGATCGAGCTATGTCCTTTGTCTATTCTCATGAATTGGTTTAGGAAATAAATTCATTTTAACTTTCTTTCTTTTTCCCTTATTTTTCAAATAAGTGTTTGCTAAGCGACTAGCAAAGTTTAATTACAGGGGGTTGATGAATCCACGATTCATTAACATTCTGTCTGCATTTTATCTTAAAATCCTTAACAAATACATGTAAATATCCATTAATTTCCACTTTTTAACAAAATTCCATTCATGAATAAAAATGCATTTTTATTCATTAAATCATGTAAATAAATAAAAGAATAAAAAAAGAAAATAAAATAAAAGCAAATTGTAGATATGTATATATTTACAATATGACTTAGAAAATAAATATAGCAGAAAGATATATTAATAAACCTAATCCTCAGACCAAGTCAACATGGATTGGTCGACAAATAAATAAGTAGGGGGAGATAAGGAAGAAAACAAATAAAATAATTAATTCCACACTTTAGACACTCTTCATTAATTATTCAATAAATATCAAAACTTCAATGATTTTTAATTAATTCACATTAACTTATTTTCACCAAACTCTTCTCCTAATTATTTCTAAAAATGTATACAAAATATATAAATAAGTTAAAAATATTACCTTGTATATATACCAAGAAATCCATCTTGTAAATTATCAAAATCCTAATTTCCGAACATCATAACTTTATCATACGAACTCCAATTTCACTCTACTTACCTTTAAAGTTCATAAAATAATATTCTCTAACTAATGAAGGCGATTTCAGTAAAATCGGAGTCCGTTTGTAAAAAGTTGGTTTTGGGACCTAACTACAACTGGGTTTTGAGCTATTTATTTTATCTAAAATACAATTTTTTTGTATTTTACTGATTTTATAATTTCTAATTATTTTCTTGAATATGTATTTTAACTCTAATTTATTTCATAATTTTTGGAGTTTATTTATTAATTTAAATAAATCAAAACCCCTAATTTATAGGTATAAATGAATTGTATAACTTCTACTTATATTTATTAATATACTTAAATTAATTTATTAGAATATAAAAAAATATGTACATACTTTATTTATTAACCTAATAATTAATAAAAAGATAAAACTAATATATTATTTATAAATTTATTAAATTAAAACCCAAAACCTATTTATTAAGTATTATTTACAATTATTTATTAATATAATATTTGTATTTCATAAAATAAATATTATTTATTAAAATTAATTATACTGTAATTTAGACACCTTAATTTTCTACATTTTTCATATTTGTACCTACTTAAAATAATGTTATTTACTATTTAATCCCTATTTAATATTGTATTTAATCTAACCTAGCCAACCAGGCGCTGACACGTATCAGCACCTGGGAGCTTCTTCTCCAACAAGAAGCAGTTGCTTCTGTTATCAACGACCGACCTTCACCTAATTTCACCCACCACTAAAAGCTCCTAACTCCGATCCAAACCTTCGATTCTCTTCTCCTGACTACCACCTAACATGCCCATCGTCGATCCATACCTAACCCTCTTTGATCTTCCTATAAAAACTTCTCCGAACCTCCATTTCGAAACTAATTGCTCCTAAGCTCCATCTTCCATAACCAACTTGGCCATCACCCCACCTTCACCACCGTGCTCCATCTTAATCTGGCTGTGACAGGGCTCGAGGTCAGTGCAATGTGGAAGAGGATAGACCGGAGGAGAGTTCCAAGGTGTCCGCCGCCTTGCATCGCCGCCGTTACACCTTGTCGAGCTCAGGGAGTTTCCGCCCTGTCGAGCTATAACCAGGAGGTCCTACACCTCCAACCCCAGTTAATTCATCCGCTTTTGCAATTTTAATTCTCAATCCACGTGCCCGCATTAGTGTAGTTAATCACATCATTAGGATCCTCAACCACAGTAATTAGCCGTGCACCATTCCTATCCTCTCAACTCCGATTCAAATCACCTCGATTCGATTTCCATTCTTCGCATTATCTTTGTTTACATATTCTGGAAAGCGCTTATTAGAACTGTAATTCGTTTAAGTTGTTGGCCAATTCCTTGCGAATCAAGCAAGAAAACATTCCATTTGCAGGTTATTTCACCATTTGGAGCATAACCATATTACCTAGAGCTTCCAAATGAAAGAAATTCCCAATCAAGAGTCCGTTGCACCAATTTCCAGAATAGCCGAAACGACCATCTTCATCGGTGTTCAATCACCACCTTAGACCACCTTCAGAGGAGATCCACCGTAGGCGAGCTCAGAGGGAGAAGGAGTCTCCCTCCTGGCCCTGCCGGAGGTCCAAGATCACCACCGTTCGACATGAATAAATCGGAGAAGACGACCTCCTTGCTATCTGCTCAAGAATCAGAAGAACATCCCAGACTGTACATGTGTGCAACACATGTCCACACCCGACGGTCCAGATCACATCGTACCTTCTAATCAAGGTCGTTCAAATCGAAATGGCGGAACATTTGCACAATAAACCCTATGAATTTCTAGGAACTTCACTCCGCTCCAGATACTTTCCAGAATTGCATTTAGATCCCCACGCATGGATCTAAATGTAATAAATCTTATTTTCTTTGCAAAATCAGTCCCTTCCAGGGACCAGATTGTAATAAACTTGAAATACTTTTTCTTGCATTTCTACCCCTGGGTTGTAGGGGTATTTTGGACCTCAATCTTGTTGTATTTTTTCCCCAAATTTTTAGGGTAGTCACACAACTACCCCAGCTACATTTTTAGGTATTATTCGTGGATTTTCATCACATAGTTTTCTTGAATTGATTTTTGTAAGATTTTGTCAGTTTTGAATCTTTCTGAAGTTTTTTCTAAAACCAAGAATATAGCGAATTCTTTTGGGATTTATATCGAAAACCGATGCACTGATATTATGCCTCCTCGAGTTCAACTCAGACACACTTGCATGGATAAAGAATATAGTATAGATGAAATAGGAGAGAGAAGTCGCTTGTTTTCATCTCTCTCTATCTCTCTCTCTTATTTCATTGATTTTTGTTTGTTCAACTCGGATTTTGGTTCGACGCGACTTCTACAACCGACATCCAACATCCTATTGCTCCCCAAAATCTGAGTTATCACCATCGCAGGCCCGCGGCGGCAAGGTGGAAGGGGGTTTAACGGGTAGACGTAACTTGCAAGGCGGTAGGAGTCTGAGAGTGGGGGATCGAAGACGTGGTCGCTGTGGAGGCGTGGATGTTGTGGGCAGAGCCTTAGAGGAGCACGAGGGAGTGGGAGGTCACCGATGATGGCGAACTTCGGGCGAATTGGGGGGCACTGAGAGCGGATGGAGTCTGGTAGGGAGGGGGTCGCGACTCACGATAGAGGGAAGGGGGTTATGGTTAGGGCAAAGGGGGTAGCTGAGCAAGAGGAGGAATCTTGGGCCGAGTCCTCGGGCTAAGTCGGGCCTACTTCAGGCCAATTCTTGGGCCTAAGTCGGGCCAATTCTCGAGCTTACTTCGGGCCAATACTTGGGCTACTTAACGGGTCGGGCCTCGGGCCAGGTCAGGCTAGGCTGAGCCAAGCCCGAGCACGTCCCAAAGTAATTTTGGGCCAAGATTTTAGGCCCATGCCTGACCCATTGCTCTATTGGGCTTGGGCCGGGCTGAGTTTTTTGGGCCAGGCTATGGGCTGGGTTAGGCCGGCCCAGCCCAATGCCCATCCCTAGTTCAAACGGAATCGTGGAAATGTTCCTAAAGGAATCGGTCACGTTGTCTCAAATAGAGGGTTCTAGAAGCTTCCACGACCCTTATAAAATTGGAAGTTCAGATCCGTCTTTGTTACAAGTGAAAATGAGACCTCTAATTGAAATCGAGCTATAGTTAAAGCCTCTTTTTGTAATTTTCCCTTTTTTTAAATTGACTCGCTCAGTTGTTGATCCCCAACCTCACATAGTAAGGCAACTTTGTAAGCCTGGTAAATATATAGAATAAGAATTTTTACATAAATGCCGCCCCCTATATATGAAATTATTTTGATACTTATGTTCTTAGAGTGTATTCAATATGCACCTTACAAGGCGATTTCTTGATGGATTCTACTTATAATCATCTCGATTGCAGTGGAAGAGTTAGTAAAATAACGGGGTCTCATTGTAATTACCACGCTATAGAGTTTACAATGTAATTGGACAATATTTTAGAGGGTCACTACGTGGGGTATTATTTCCGATATATATATATATATATATATCCAAAGTACAGGGACCCTTGCCTGGTTGGGGTATTATTTTCGATATATATTTTAGAGGGATGAGCATTGGGCTGGGTCTGGCTGGGCCTAGCCTAGTTCTTGGGTCGGGTCTGGGCTGGGGCTACCCACTATCTAACCTTTGATATCCATCCATATATTTTATTTTATTATTCTATTGCCGGGAAACAAATGGAAAATATTAGATTGGTCTTATCTAAGCCCAAACCTGTAATTGAATAAATAAAGGCACATTCCCTTACCTAAAATCCGAAATAAATATAAAAAAACTTAATAAAAGAGGCAATTTATCAGAACATATACCAAAAAATAATAAAAGAGGCAATTGTGGGCCCCTATTCGGGTCTGCCCATGGGCTTCGGGCTCGGGCCCACTGTAGTCCGGACCCGGCCCGAAATCAGAATTGGATCTAAATTTAAACCCAAGCCCGTCCATTTAGTGCTCGGGCTCGGGCTTGAGCCGAGCTTCTTCGAGCCGGGCATTCGGGTCGGGTCGGGCCGATCCTAAAAAATGCTCATCTCTAGTTCAGACTAAATTCCCGAGGAAAAAATATGATATGATGTGATTACAATAAGGAAATTTCGTAAATGTAAAATCATAAAACGGTTAAAAAAATAAAAAAAAATATATTTATACCCATGCTTTTGCATGGGTTCTCCCCTAGTTATATTAATTCTCAAAGAAATAAGCACATATGTTATTTTAAACCCAAATAAAACCGAAGAAATAAGCGCATGTGTGAACTTAAACCAAAAAAGATCCGGAGGAACAAGTGTTGGACATGCGAGCCCAAGGCGAGCCATTATGCAATAAATGTTATTGCAGATATCATTCCCTGATCTGAAATAAAGAATAACTAATTTTCATAATAGGTCCCTTAGTACAATTAGAGTTATGTACCATGGCCATCTTAATGATCATACAACTGTTGATTCAATTATTAAATCATAGAGGCTGGTGCTTGGGCGAATATCTAAAGAGTTAGATCGAGGACTCATCAAGCACTGTCAAATGATTGTTAAGAGATGATCTCCAGCCTGAGTAGGAGATGGAAATCCTTTCACATAGGCTGATATCTGACCGACATCTTGATGCAGGTCCTATGCATGGGAATAGAGATTCGGAGGTGTCAGATTAGTTAGGTCAAAGAGTTGACTTAACGAGATCGAGATAACCAAAGTCCTATATAGTATGCTGTCACGATACAAGCACGCATCCTCTGACCAGAGACAGATGTGTACATTTGGCAGACCAATAGGTTGATGACCTAACCAAGGTCTATACACCAGCGCACTGGTGTGCATATAAGGGCATGTGAGTAATACGATCTCTCAAAGGGATCATACATGTTCACTATTGAATCGGAATATATGATCTCACGCATGAGATATTGGGAAGAATCAAATTCCGTGCGCACGGTCGTCTCGCTCTGGAAGCTTGACTGAATTTGTAGGTTTGATATATACTTTTGGAAAGTATATGATCAAGACCTAGGTATGATATATGCTTTTGGAAAGTATATGATCGATACCAACTCCCAATGATCAAATGAGAAACTTACTGATAAAACCCTGAAGTAGACAGTATAAAGTTGATCTAATACTTTGGGTTTATTCTGAGTCTTCCAGTATGCAGGATGTACAGATGTTGGGAATACTTGAGGGTGATGTGATCATAAACGATTGTATAACCATGACGCTTCCATTACTAGGGAGTGATGAAATGGGTCTAGATTTTAGTGACTCCTCTCAGTAGAGAAGTAATCTGATCTTGGTCCAAATGTTGGACATTGATCTGAATGTGATTCAGATGCAATGAGAAGATTAGATTTGCGGTCTTGATTTAATCAAGCATCTATGGGAGGCCCGAGATTTGGATTTAAGATGTGATATCAACATCCAAGTCACTATACATGGAATAATACAATCGCTCTATCTTTATCTCCAAGTATCTGCGGAGAAAGCACATTATTCTTGAAGGAGTTCAAGAATAATTCATCCGATGAATTATGTATCCAAGCAACAAGATGTTGATGATTAAATGAGATTTAATTATCAAGTATAATATGAGTAACATTCATATCGTGAGAATGATTATCCAATATAATTAAATGAGATTTAATTATCAAGGAAATGCAAATTGTGGATAGTGCTCTCCACGCTATCCATAATATCTGTGTATATTATAAATATGATCTATAATATATTAGAGAGAGAGAGAACTTTTATAAATATCATTTATTAATTGTTAATGTGGATTGGATTCACATTAACCAATTAACTGGAAATGTAATTTACAGTTTTTATTTAGGTTGTGAATATGATTCACATATTTTCAATGGCATGATTGAAATATTCACTAATTAATTTGAAATTAATTTAGTGGATAATTTTGCCATAAATCTTGTTACAAATAATTAAGAGATACAACAACAGCAACAAAGCCTTCTCCCACAATTAAGTAGGGTCGGCTACATGGATTCTTCGCCTCCATTCAGATCTATCTTGGGTCAATCTCGGACTTATATCCAAAAAACTAAGATCCCTTCGTATAGTCTCTTTCCAACACTTCTTAGGCCGTCCTCACCCTCTCTTAGCCGGCTCAACATCCCAACACTCGCATCTCCTAAACGGTGCATCAGTTGACCTTCTTTGGAAATGACCAAACCATCTTAAGCGGTTTTCTCGCATCTTATCCTCGATAGGAGCTACACTAACTTTCTTTCTGATTGCATCATTCCGAATCCGATCTTTACGTGTATGTCCACACATCCATCTTAGCATTTTTATTTCTGCTACAGCTATTCTCTGCACATGTCTATGGTTCACAGGCCAACATTCAGAACCATAAAACATAGCAGGTCTCACGGCTGCTTTGTAAAACTTTCCTTTAATTTTTAAAGGAATTTTCTTATCACAAATAATTAAGAGATAACGAGATAAAGTAAAAAGGAGATAATCCACCACCAAAATGAGGTGGCGTCACCCATGAATTGGTCATGGGTGACGTCCCATGATTTTAGGGTGGATTATTATCTCCTTTTTTGTTGTTGTTATCTTATTATCTTGTGATAATTGATTTTATTAAATTAAATTATGTTGATGATAATGCAACATATATTTAATTTAATGTAAATTAATAAATTGTTGTTTTTGAATAACAATAATCATGGCCATTGATTAAATACACATATCAGTCCAACCATTGATTTTGTGAATGCCATGGATTGTGATCCATGGACTCCCAAACTAGTATATAAAGAGGGCAACCCTAGCCCTTTGAGATACAACACATGGTACACATGTACTCTCTATCTCTCAACTCTCATTCTCGCCCATCTCTCTCTCTCTCTAAGGGTGACTGACCACCTTGTGACCTTGAGGGAATAGCAGTCGCGGTTAACGCCATCGTGCTGTCGCTTCGATTGCTCGTAGATCTCCATCTCCTTTAGAGTTTCTTGCTATAGAAGGAGACATCGAATTTCGTTGGACGAAATCAGGAGATTCAAGGCTTGGATCTTCATCAAGGATCGCGGGAAGCACGCATCTCATCATCGTGCCGCAAGTGCCATCTTCGTAGATCGGACTTGAGTCAGGAGGATCTCTTGCTTTAGAGATCTAGTGATCGCAACCACGCTTCAAGAGGTATTTCTAATACTTTGTGGTTAAGATGAAACGATCCAAGAAACGTTCTTGTGATCATGTGGTTTCATCATATGATTTGAAAAATTTAAAATTCTGCTGCACCTAGTGACTAGTGCGACTAGTCGCTCCTGATCGCATACGATGCGATCCTCACACTTCCGTGATGCGCTTAAGGATTCTTTCCATAATCCTTCAAGTGGTATCAGATCCAGGTTGTCAAAGGTTTTGGATGAGATCCATGCACCTACGAAAATTTAGGCTCGATTGGGTTCGTGAAAATTTTTAGCATTTCAATTTTCGAAGCCTATTTTGTGATAAAATTTAGGCCATGTTTAAAACGTTTAAACAAGAAATTTTAAATTGGATAATGTTCCTCATTAATTAAGGAAATAGTAGGATTTGAGTTTACGTGATTTGGAATCCGATAACTCAAGTTATGGTATTTTTAATAACCATATATCCACTATTTCGGGAATAATGGTTAGTGACGTAATTAAAGAGTTAATTACGTATCTTAAACACCTGGAAATACATAATTATCACTTGAGTTATGTCTTAAATCAAATTGGTGAACAAAATAAATTTAGTTTGCATTAATTAGATTTAAATTGACCGAGTTATGTTGATTTTAGTGAATAGGGGTCACTGCTAAAAATTAACAAACTTGATCATGAACCTTGTGATTGTCATTCAAATAAGTTAACGAAAATTAATTATTAATTTTCTGAAATGATTATTGATAAATATTTGTGAAATATTTAAAGATGATAATCAATTCTTTGAATGACATTCCACTAGCCAAAATAATAAGATAGTTGATCTTGATCATAATTGGTTGATATGAAATCGTCAACAAACATTGTTTTCATGCAAGCCTCTAGTTTATCCTACAATAGTTGTCGGATAACTTTTACATGCAAAACTCTCTTGCTTGAATAGGATTGGGGATTGTTGAGCAAATCTCCTTATAATATTATCAAAACTTTTGATGAATATTATATGGTATAATTTCGGTTGAAAAACCGATGAGCATCTCAAAGTACACAATGATCTATCTGGCATTATCCTTTCCTGAGGTGGATATGGTGTCTAGTCGGGGAGCGTTGGGGTAACGGGTTACACTGGATGTGGTCCGTCCCACTCTCGTCGGTACTGGCCATGACAGCGGGTAGGGACTTGATAATGCCGGAGAAATCAAGGTGTATTTTTCTAATTATTAAAATTTGAATAATACGTACTTTGAGATTATACCTACTATTCAAGTAATAATCAAGTTTGTTGATTGATAATTGGATTAATAATTAATTTAATATGATTAAATTGATTATATCCAATTAAACACTCTATTATGAATAGATGTGTATTTCCCTTAGAAGAATTAATTATGTGAATATGATTCACGATAATTAATTATTACAATTTGAAAATGAGTTGGAGGATCACATAAGTAACATCCATGGTCTCCCATCAAGGCAAAGAATTCCGTCACCATATGTTCTATACATGAGGACGCCTGTTCGAAGTGACAGATCCTGTATATAATTTATTTGGATCGGGTTCTCTGCTTCTCGAAAGAATAAGACCGTATATGTAGTGACCCCTATATCGAGTCCTCATATTATTGAGGCGATATTGGATTGCGTATAGCAAGTATTAAGCATGTTGACGGTTGGTTCAATTAATGACGGGTCAACATCACCTTAGGGGTGGTGGGTCTGGGTGTTAAAGACCGAATTGGGAGATGCAAGTTGAACTTGCAAGGCGGAATGTGTTCCCGCTTCTTTTTATCTGAGTTACAAGTTCTCATATTATTGGGATGTAACAAAGATAAGGAAGGAGATCCTAGATCTTGCTGAGATATAATGGTAAGTATATCTCTTACATTGAAAGTGATTAAGGGAATGAACTTTCATTGTCGACAAGGCAAGCCAACTTTGATATAAAACTCCTAAATCAAAGTAGAATATGTATATATATATATAATATACACTGATGCAAATTTCTTATTTCAGATAATCCTTCATTAAACCCACTCAATGTTATACTCAATAATAATCAGTAAAATATCATGGATTGGACTCATGATCAAGATATTATACTTGCAGTTGGATACATAATGTATGTGGTTGCAATGTGCAAGTTTCCTCATAATAATGAGGATTGGCAACTAAATAGACAATAGATCTACAACCCTAGGGTTTGTATGTCTCTATCGTCTAAATCTCTCATCGGATGTACTTTGGAAGTGACATATCGATGATGATCGCAATTGTCAAATTAATCCTTATAAAATCAAAAAAGATGTTTTGGCATACATATGTGCTCTCGATATTTTAATTATGAATGACATGATTCACTGAATTATGCAGAATGGTAGCTCTATAAGAGTTGGTATATTCAAAATATTTGAATACCTGCCTAAACCAATGTTCTAAGAATTTAGATGGTTGTAGGTACGATGAATGCCATCATTCTACTGTCTATACTCTAGTCATTCATGAAGCTTCATAATATTCATATTGTATGAATTTAATGAAGCATGTATAAATGTTGAAATGCTCTTACATTGAGTTCTTTTGAATTTAATATAAGAGATCCTTAGTCTTAAGCAATGGTTGTTTATAGATAAAAGGAGCACAGTGGAAGCATGGGTCAGGCCCAAGATGAGAAGGATAGTCAAAGAGTTGATCGTACTTCTATGACTTCCATATGACATCCTAAGAGTTGGATGAATGCCAATACTGCAATAAGTTGGTGTGTTGATAGTATGACTATCAAGTCTCTCTAAAATCCTTAGAGAAGGACTCGGATAGAGCACCTGAATAATCTACATAAATCATTGATATTGACTTGCTTATTGAATAAGATAAAGTCTTATAATTGTATCTCAATCTTCTAACAACACTTACAATAGGTTGCATATGTTTTAAAATATTGAAAAATTTGATCTTAAGGTTTATAGTTATCCACATGGATATTGATACAATTGTTGCAACGATCTATGTTAGATTGATAGACTTCTTACTTTCAGTGGGATAGCCTTAGTCTTAGAGAATGTCTCTATGACCTAGATATTAGAATACACTCATCGTTTGTTTCTAAATGTTGGAAATAAACATGAATTCTGAGATAGAATTATCATAAAAGGTTATGATGGATATATTTCAGATAGTAATCTAACATCTAGTGGACTCCACGAAATTAGAAAATTAGTGAATGGTTCATTAAGATTTCTAATATTGAAATTAAACCTTTAAAAGATCAATAGGAGGATGAAGATCATTTGACAATGATCTGACATCAAGTTTTGGACAAATGTCTGTTGATGAGATCAATGGACTAGTAAGATATGAAACTTTAGAATGTCTAAAATCTCAAATCTTACATACTTATGAATATAGTATTCAAAGAAAAATGTCCAATGCACCCTTCTCTAGGAATGGTGTTAGATGTCGAGGTATTCAAGATATCATATATTGATGTATATAGATCATCTATATCATAATAAACATTATGGATATGTGATATCTATTGATGAGTATGTATGATATGAGATTTCTTCTCTTCACCTAAGAAAACTTTGAAATGTTTAAAGATTTCATAATTTTGATTTAGAATCAAAGTTTGAAGAATGATGAAATGAATTTGATCTAACCTAGGTAGCTTGTACCTGTTAGATAAATTCAAAGAATACCTTATGAAGATATGAATATCATTTCTATCTCACTCCTCCTGATAAACCTAAACAATAAGAGTTGTAGGGAGATACAATTGGATCATGTGTGACATGATTTGATCAATGATAAATTTTAGCATAATTTCCTCTTAGTTTCCTGGTATATATATAGTAGAGACTACATTATATATCTTTAATAAGATTCCATGCAAGTAAGCTGGAATTGAGCACTAGAGAGTGCTGCTTCATTAGGAACATAAAGGATGGTATTGGATACCTACTTTATAACCTTGAGATTCTTAAAAGATCTCATATCTGAGAATGTGATTCTTAAATTATGACTCCCTTGAGAATCAAGATGAAAATGAAGTAAAGGAACTCATTTAATCTTGAGATAATAATGAGGCTCCTGAAATCGGAAACTAAAAGGATAATTAAACGTGTTGTCGCTTCGATTGCTCGTGGATCTCCATCTTCTTTAGAGCTTCTTGCTCTAGAAGGAGACATCGGATTTCGTTGGACGAAATCAGGAGATTCAAGACTTGGATCTTCATCAAGGATTGCGGGAAGCACGCGTCTAATCATCGTGCCTGCAAGTGCCATATTCGTAGATCGGACTTGAGTCAGGAGGATCTCTTGCTTTAGAGATCTAGTGATGGCAAACACGCTTCGAGAGGTATTTCTACTACTTTATGGTTAGATGAAACGATCCAAGAAACGTTCTTGTGATCATGTGGTTTCATCATATGATTTAAAATTTTTAAAATTCTGCTGCACCTAGCGACTAGTACGACTAGTCGCTCCCGATCAGATACGATGCGATCCTCACGCTTCCGTGATGCGCTTAAGGATTCTTTCCATAATCCTTCAACATGGTGGGTGCAGACCCATTGTTCTGGGTTAACATGGTTTGGGTTTAACCTTCTTGACCCGACCCACCGGTGGATATCGTGTCCAAATTTTATTTAAAATAAACTAATATCAATGTAATAGTAATTACAAATCATTAACACAAGATGACATTTCAAAATAATGTTCCATATCGGAACCTCAGGAAGCAAAATCATAGATGTTAGTATATGAAAGGAAGATTTACCCTTGCACCGTTAATTCCTTTTTAATGACGTTTGGGTCCCTATATTCCTTGAAAAAGGTTCACAATATTATTCTTCTATTGGTACAATGCAGAGTGTGTATGTCTAAGATGAGAACGGCTCTCCTCGAATTTCGTAAATATCTAAGGATATAAATGTAATTATAAAAAGTTAGAAGCAAAATTGATGTTGGGAAAACATGAATGGGGTAAATGTGCAAAATCCATATATGATGTGGCGTGTCATTCAGACAATATTGGGAGGGTGTGGATCCTCTGCTCTACAACGGAGTCTGTTGTAACAACAAAGTCGCTCGATCACGATCGGACAATCACTATAGGTTCACGATTTTGGTGACTGAGCGGCTTCGTTGTACAAAAAAGGATATGTACCGTATTTCGGATGCTAAAACCTTCTTCGTCTAATCTTTTTCGCTAGCTAGTCTTTTCAAAATTAGTTTTCTTCTCAAAATAAGCAAAAATCAAATCGAACCCAACCTAGTGCCTTCTTAATTTACAATCTATTCGATTATAGGTTAAACTAACTTATTAACTAAGGTTTTTATCAGGTGTGAAACTCTAAGATATTGCCATATCAGTTATGCTCCTCCATTTTTTGGAATATCAATTGTGCCTCTAATTTCTTGCCATTCTATCACTTCTACTCCTCTGTTATTTTAGCCGTCAAGAAGTTGAACTTAATGACTTAATCATGATTTTTTTCCATTCACGATGAGGTTAAGAGGGGTATAACTATGTAAACACTCCCCTCACTCATCGTCCTCCTTCAATGCATCCTCCTCCTCCGTATGCTGCCTACTCCATTGTCGTCCTCATCGATGCATGGAACTTCATCGACTTCAGCTGGAGATGGGAGGGGGAGGGCGAATTCTCACTCGTAGGTCAGCTACATACGTTAGTCTAGCGAGGAGTCTTTGCAGTTCGATGTCGAGGGGGTAGTGCCATGGAGTGGTGGTTGTCGTGGGGCAGCGGAGGATAAACATGGGTAGTGGAAAAGGGGGTAGAAATGGAGGAGGACGGATATGGGTAGTGGAAAAGGGGGTAGAAATGGAGGAGGGAAGCTGGAGTAGGGTTGCAGGAGGAGGAATGTGCACCAGAGAAGGGGGTGGAGGAGCAAGGGGCAGATGAGGAAGGGGAGGGGGCATAGGAGGAGCAGAGGGTGGTGGAGGATGAGGGGAAGTTGGAGGAGGCAGAGGTTGGGGTAGAGGAGGGGGGTGGTGCTGGGGTGGAGGAGGATGGGGGAAGACCTTTCCACGTTTTTAAATTTAATTCTCCTTGTGTCCACAAAGTTAAAGTCCGTTTACGTTGGGGATGAACGACACCTAAAAAGTTAATAAAACATATACAGATGTAAAACAGATACTGATCGCATATGAGTAATGTTAGAAAAATACTCTATAGAATCAACTTAAATATATAGCAATTGGATGGAAAACATATGATATAAATTTATTAAATGTGTTTGTATTATAAAAATTATACAAATATGATAAAATAAAGTATAGAATTAAGTTATATATGGTAAAAATTATACAAATTAGAGGGGAATGCTCCTCTGCTCTTGTTCTCTTCCCCAGGTGGCTACAGCTCAAGGATATGTTGGATGCTTTAAATAGGTTGAGGACCTCTATATCTCACGACCATGGGTTCCCCATCTTCTTCTCTATCCCACGTAAGTCGACTATGGCCTTTTCCTTCACTTCATTTGTTCTCTTAAATCCATTCTCTATGGGCCTGTTTGGTTGCTGGGTTGGACTGGGTTGGGTTGGGATACACCGGTGTACCCCTCCTTCCAACCCTCTCAATCCTCCTCACAGTTTACTACTATTCACAGAGGTACAGTTTACTATTTACAGGGGTACCCCAACCCAACCCAACCCAGTCCAAACCCAGCAACCAAACATGCCCTATGAGTCCACCAACACATACATGAACTGCTATATTTTGCACCCTCACATCTGTAGCATCAACACAACAACCTACGTATCAGATAGTCATCAATACCAACCCTTGCTTTCATCCTTTCGAGCTCTTCAACCTTCATCTCCTACTTAACCTCCAGTTGTTCACCATAATTTCTTAGCCTCAGTTACAATCCCAATTCTCCTTCATTTCTTAATTTGATTCACATCCCAATTCTGTTCAAGCCTTCTTGTTTTTTCATGGTCTGGACTAATATTTTGTTAAACATTCCAAAATTGTGAGCTTTAAACATTTGCTGAGATTCTTGGGCAATAGTATCATCATTTATAATATATTGATTATGAACATACATATTGTAGAACTCTAATCAAATCTTCTCCAGCACTATGCAAAAACAGAAATTGACATGCTAAGCACCGTCTGCGAATGAATAATGGAGTCCACATAATATTATATCATCATGTTATATTATGGTTAACATCATATCATATCCCATCACCATAAAAAATGATATGAATCCTTCCAATTAGATGACTCCATACTCCTTTACGTCTGCAACAATATTTAAAGGACGCAAAGAAATATCAATATATTAATATTTACTTAATGTATCGAGCTATTACATGTGCATTTGATATGCATATAAATTATTTTTTTACTTTTATCTATATCTGATTCACAATAATGTTTACATATTTTCTCGTATCCATTAGCTTGTCCATTGAACTAATCCTACCACAAGTAGAGGACACACGATGACATTACTGCGGTGCCCATTATGAGCGATCAAAGGTATGCAAAAAATAACTGATGACTTTTACACTACTGAAGATGAAGATGAACGAATAGGTAATGGTAGAACGTACTCATGTGATGATTCCCGAACAACATGTGATGCGAGGCTACGAAACCCTAACATGGACAGTACTTCTCGAGATGTTTTCTGATGGTACTGATCGTGACCATTTGATTGCAAAATAAGGTAAGCTAACCCAATCTAGAGTGATCACATCGTACTTATATCTATTGTCGTCGCTGAGCATAGTTTTGAAGTGCAATTAACAAGAGCCCATTAACTCCGGAGGCCTAATTTTACATGTGGTCTAATTTTTAGTTTAGGAATAAAATAGTGTCTGTCCTAGTGAGCTTTTGCAGAATCAAATTTTCAGTGAAACAACTCACTGAAAAATAGGCCCTTATAGATTCGAATTTTACTCAATGCTAAAATAGAAAATTTAACGAGATTATATGAGCGTTGATTGTTCCTTTAAAATTAAAACTTTCATTTTATACTTGATGGTAAGCACAGTAGCAACAATTTGTTCTTATAATTTTTTTGTAAGGAATTACTTTTTTCTTTTGCCTAAAGTCCACGGAATGTCAGGAACAATACTGATTATATCATCCATTGTATCTTTATTAACGATATTTACCATTTCCTTATCCCTCAACCTTGTTGAACGAGAATAATAATTTTTGTCAGCATACTTTATGCGAACTTTTTGATATTTCACAACTACAAAAGAGAAATCTTGCAAAATAATTGGGCATAAAATGTAAATTTCACACATTCAGACACATGGGGAAAATCTCCCGCGGGTTAATATTTTTGTTGACAACTACACTTGATTTGCATGAATTTTTTATGAGTTAATCCAAAATAGGAATGAAATATCTGAATTTTTGCGGTTTTCACTTTTCACGTGTGAGCAATGACAACAAAAAATCACATTTTTAACACATTGAAAATCGATGTTTCAGGTTATCTATTCATTCTTGATGGTGCAACTATTTTTTAGGAAAGCAAGAAACAAGATTTTATGTCGAAACATACACACTAAGATAAATATATGCAGTCTTGACGTTTCTTATGGAACATAAACCTTCGATTGGCAAAAGTACCAATCGAAATATTATGTGATAATCAAGGAGCCATAAGCATGAGTAACAGTGGTGCAAATAGTTCCAAAGAGAAACAAATTAAGATCATGTATAACTATATTACAGATATAGTGATACTATATCTTAATGTGTTTTTTCGCATGCTATTTCTGGTTGGTCCAGGTGGACCAACTAGAGCTTAACCATCATAACCTCCTCGAATCACCCTTGATTCCACAAGAATCGAGGCCCTCGGAGCTTCATCCGTTATCCTCGCCTGAAGCTTCATCGTCCCAACACCTCACCATGCCTCCAGCTTCACTAGAGGGTCGAGAGAGACCCTCTCGTCTTCCTCTATCTTTTTGTGCAGGTGGGGAGCAGCTTCATTGGCACATAGATCACGATTCAAGGCTCACCTTTCAACTCCAAATTTTTCTGAGCTCCAAGCCCCTCCCGATGGTGCCCAGACCTATTTAGGATCTCCTGCTAGCGCGGAGCAACCCCAGGAGCAAGTGGAGTAGATCAACAACGACAAAGAAGCCCGAACGTCAGAGATATCGTGGATTAACACAACCCCAAGGCTGTGTTCTTGAGAGTTCTTCCAGGCCCTCTTGGAGCCGTCAGAAGCGAGAGCGGCCCAGATCTGATCTGGACCATTCAAGATTAAGTCGAAGCGACGTAACTCTCCGTCGTTCATCATAAGTAGTGCCTACGTGGTGTATCATGTGCCCTCAGATCGTGCTTTTAAGGTGTAAATATCAGCTACCACCCATCGCTTCTGTATTTTCATATTAACCTTTTAATATTTTTGTAAATGTTGCATGGACCTCCTAAAACTCTTATCTATTCACAGAAAGGTCCTCACGTCTCATGTGTAACATCACGTGTGGAGCTGTGAAATTCACAACAAAGCCCTTCTGACTTGTATATATTAACGTTTAGTATGTAACTTTGTAATATGTGTAAAACTTTGGGGTAAATTGCATGAGAACCTTCTCTCTTTATTTTTATTTCAAATATATCCATACTAGGAAAAAAGTGTCACTACAAACCATTTTATCCTAATGGAGAAGCAGCGGGGAAGGTGTGGTAGTGTTCATTTGTTCTTTTTCTGATGAGCTCCTTTTTTGTGGAAAATATTGATGGGAATAAGAAACTCAAAGATGGAGGTGTGGGCTGAGTGGAGGAATGACCATTATTCACAAACATGAGTGACAATTAGAGGTAAATTATATCACTTTTTAACAAATATTGTTGAAGATAACAGACATGGATATCGGAAGTTAACACATGTTTATGTCATGTAATGGTCAACATTTATTAAAGTTATGTGTGGTAATTCGGAGTTATAATTGTTCAATGTCTAATTTACTTATATATTTAACAACTAGATGATATAACAATGGATTTAAAAATATCACCGTAAGACTTATTTTGTTGTACGAGTACCTGTGAAGTTGGTCATCACCACCTCGTAGATCCTCCCAGCCTCCACCTCGCCGAGCTCCGCAGGCTCCTCGTCAACGTACTCCATTGCACCCTTCTCTGCCCTCCCTCCTTTTCAGATGAGAGTAAAGTCAATTTGTACTCAAGGAATCCATTTCCAGATGAGAGTAATGTACTCTTCAACTTCTATTCCAACACAATGAATACTTTAATTATTACCAAATTAAGACGAAACAAAATCTTTTATTGTGACTGCACTAGTTCCAAGCATCCAATAGATTTATCCAGTACTTTTAGATCATTTGCTCTCAAATCCCCAACTACGAATAAGCTTTGGGGCTCAAAATATGCTTTCAAATATAATTTATTTAACCAAAAAGGAGCAAGTGTTTAAAAGTTCTACCTTGAATGTAGGGCCTAAATGCAATTATTTTCGTTAAACTCGAGCTTAGAAAGATATTAACAGCCTTCCCTTTCAATATTCTGATCTTGAAGGGGTTAAAGCACAAAAAATCCCCATTCGATCGAGGGTCTGAGCAAATAGGAAGAAGACCGAGGCTGCTCCGTTAAATGTCCACCTCACGTGAGTTGATCATGTGAGGTGAAAACAAAATACAGATGATGAGCGATGGTTGTTTCCGTTCAAATTTGAACATCTCAACTTCCAACGGTCCATTAGAACTGATGAAACAACAACGCCCTCTTCGTTATTCTTCTCCCTTTCCCCATCATTTGTGCCATGGTTTTTAAATATCTACTTTGTGGTGCCGGTTCTGTGGTTTCCGTCTCCTGATCCAACGGACTGCTCGAGATGAGAATTGCAGCGACATGCAGTTACTGTAAGAAAGCAACGTGAGACGTCGATCATCTTCAGAGGTGATTAGCCTTATTATTATTTTCTTATGAGATGTCGCGTCCACAATCCAGGTCTAGATGCCATCCCATTTCATAATTTCCGTTTCCGAGCCCTTCTTCTTTGTGCATTCATGCAGTCCATGTGGACGGGAGATGTCACAATTCAGATCTGTATTTTTATCTTTGCTGAATGTTTTTACTATGGATCCACTGCTCAGGATTGGGAGGGCGGCCTTACACGCAACATCCTGCTAATAATCTTGAGAGAACATTGGTGTTAGATGCAAGAGAACATTGTTGACATCCTGGAGACTTTTGTGCTTTTTCAAACTTGGATTCTCCGCCGATAAATATTTTTTTTTGTCGAACAAAAAAGAAGTTCAGATACCGGTAATTCATCCTTTACTTCCTGTTATACCATCTATTTCGCAGAAGAACGGATCTTGGGTTCCTTTGCGTTTCCTCTTTCCTGCTGTGTAAAATCTCCAGTCACCAATTGTTTGAATCATGTACAGTCCATAGATGTTGACAAGTCCACATAATTTCTAGCATTCTTGTATATGTGTGGAACTTATCGCTGATATGATCCTGTGGTTTCATTGAAAGAAATGGAAATTAACTGAACATGAGATATTGGAGGGAATCAAATCGCGGTGCAGATGATATCCCCTGGATTTGGTTCGCTCCAATTCTCACATTCAATTCTCCACTCGTCACGTCACATACAACAAACAAGACAAGATGTCTCAGCAGCTGAAGATGAAAAATTGGAGAAAATTGAACCCCTTGTGATGTAGTCCTTCAACGAAAGGGTTCGATTCTCTCCAATTCTCACATTCAAAGCCAAGCATATAACAAAGATGGAACCCAAAGGACTGAGGGAGGAAAGCACAAGAAGCAGAGCTGTCTACTTATAGAGGTGTTCTTCATGTTCTGGTGGTGGTTGGGATCTGCAGAGGTGAAAAACTTGTGATATAGGGACAGTTGGAAGACTCTGCCTCTCATGTTTTTTTTCACTTTCTTTCTCTAAGTATTCTCTCTCATGTGAATATGTTTTGCAGATCGCAACCAAATTATCACACTCGTTGATCGAAGATGCTGAGTACATAAAGATGACAATCTGGACGATCCCCTGATCAGGTACCATGCTTAATTACTTCGACAATAGTTGCAGTTGCTTTTTTTTCGATTGCAGGATTTATATGATTCCTCCAAATCGTATTCTTTACTGATCCCCTGATATTTTCTTGTTCGTGGAGGTTTTTTGCTTGAAAAATGAATGTCCCGAGCTTTGCATTTTCATTGGGCAGTTAAAAATGAAGCCAACATAGTCGAATAATTAAATCGATTCTGCCACGATTCAGTATTATCCAACTTGATCATTGAGATGACATAGAGTGCATTATATTTGTTATGTATTGCATTTAGCATCCTCCTAGATAATCAGTAGAGACCAGAGACGTTTAAAGTTCACCGAATTATCGATAGCCCTGCAATCTTGTTATCATCAATTTAATTTGTTTTTCATTGTTTTTTTTGCTTTTAAAGGGTAAACGTAAATTATTATCTCGCTAAATTTCTATGCATCTAAAGAAACAAGGAATCTGATCCCGTAGAAAGAAATGTATGCTTGATCATTGTTGTAATTACCATAATTGACAAACTGAATTTCTTAATCTTTTGTTATTGATTTGGTACCGACGTGCTAATAATACCTAGTTCATGTTTTTACTTAATTGTTTGGCAACTTGCAGTGAGTTCAGATTTGGGTTTTCGGTTGCTGCATCCGAACTGGTTGGCATGTGTGGACTCACCAAAAGCTTGGCAGATAAGACAGAATACAAGAATAGATTGCACGGGCAGCTAAGCGAATGCATATGAAGCAGCACACGTTTCCGAATGCAAACATCTAGACAAACACAAAGAAGGCAAACACAGGTTTCCAGTTGCTGCATCTGAATCGGTTGCGTGTCTCGCCTCATCAGAGCTTGGTAGATTAAGATATAATACAAGAACAAAATGCACGGGCAGGTAACCGAATGCGTATGAAACAACACAAGTTTCCAAATGACATATCAACAAACACCCGAGATATAAATGCTACAACAGTAACTACAAAACTAACAAATATTCAAATAGTTTACCGACCCCTACTCCCCCATCCCTATGGCCTCCGAGGAAGGGGGGGAGCTTGGTAAATAAAGACATAATACAAGAACAGAATGCGCGGGCAGCTAAACGAATGCATATGAATCGATAAAAGTTTCCCATGCAAAACATCTCGACAAACACCCGAGCGATAAATGTTGTTAACATTAATTTCAAAACTGACACATTCGGGGGATGGGAGGCACTGTGGTGGCCTCCGAGGGGGGGTGGAGGCCCGCGGTGGCCTCCGGGGGGGGGGGGGGGGGGGTGGAGGCCCGCGGTGGCCTCCGGGGGTGGGGGGGGGGGTGGGGGGTGGCCCGCGGGGGGCCTCCGGGAGGGGGGGGGGGGTGGAGGCCCGCGGTGGCCTCCGGGAGGGGGGGGGGGGGGTGGGAGGCCCGCGGTGGCCTCCGGGAGGGGGGTGGAGGCCCGCGGTGGCCGCCGGGAGGGAGGGGGGTGGAGGCCCGCGGTGGCCTCCGGGAGGGAGGGGGGGTGGAGGCCCGCGGTGGCCTCCGGGAGGGAGGGGGGTGGAGGCCCGCGGTGGCCTCCGGGAGGGAGGGGGGTGGAGGCCCGCGGTGGCCTCCGGGAGGGGGGTGGAGGCCCGCGGTGGTCTCCGGGAGGGGGGGTGGAGGCCCGCGGTGGCCTCCGGGAGGGGGGGGTGGAGGCCCGCGGTGGCCTTCGGGAGGGGGGGGGTGGAGGCCCGCGGTGGCCTCCGGGGGGGGGGGGGGGGGGTGGAGGCCCGCGGTGGCCTCCGGGGGGGGTGGAGGCCCGCCGCGGTGGCCTCCGGGGGGGGTGGAGGCCCGCCGCGGTGGCCTCCGGGGGGGGTGGCCCGCCGCGGTGGCCTCCGGGGGGGGTGGGAGGCCCGCCGCGGTGGCCTCCGGGGGGGGGGGGGGGTGGAGGCCCGCGGTGGCCTCCGGGGGGGGGTGGAGGCCCGCGGTGGCCACCGGGGGGGGTCCGCGGTGGCCTCCGGGAGGTGATGAATCCACGTTTCATCATCTTTATTCTATCATTTTGGCCTCAAAAACCCTAGTAAATGCGTGTAAATAGAGCTAATTCATGCATTTTAGCATTCATGTATATGTGTATAAATATTGTATAAAATGCGGTTTTTAGTGCCAAAATAATAGAATAAAGAAAAGAAAAGAAAAGAATAAAATATTGATGACCCGAAACCCCTGAGACCTAGGCATCTTGATGAATAGGTCGACAAGGAATAAAGTAGGGGGAGATAAGGGCCAAAATACAGATAAAATACCTATACATTCTATTCATTCTTTATTCATTTTGGGACCTATTTTTGGTTCCACTTTTTATTCATCAAATAAAGAAACTTTGTACATGAAAGTTGTAGATAATTTAATAAAGAAAAATACAAAATTGATTTCACAGAAAAATAATGTACAGATAAAAAGTTATGGTCTGAATAAAAATCCAGAATGCCAACTTCCCAGACCCGTATCTCACAAACGGAAACTCCAAATGCAGCGTACTCACCTTTAATTGTATATAGAAGAAAATAAGCTAATTAATGGCGCTGGTTTCGCATTTGGCGGAGCTACGGTTTGAAAGTTGACTTTTGGACCCCTATTGTACCTTGTACATATTAAAATATTCAATTTATTATTTGTTTATTATTTATATAATTTTATATTTTTATAATGTTGTAAATAATACTTATAATAATTATGTACATTAAAATCAGAATAAAACATAAATAAAATACAAATAAAAATACTTGTATATATATTATAATACATAGGTATAATACATGTAGCTATACCTATACAAATAACACTTTCATTTTATTAAGTGTATAAAATATATCAGAAAATGAAAATAAAAATATATTTGTGTATATAAAAGTATTTTTATAATTTTAGAAAATAAAAACTAAAATAAAATAAATTAAAATACCTACATAAAAATAAAATACTTAAATATATAGATATAGATACCTATAGGGGTATAAATGCAAACTTGTAAAAATATGTACCATAAAAATAATTAAAAATCATATTAAATTAATTCATAAAATAATAAACATTTTTCATTTTATAATTAAAAATCAATAAAATCATCTTCTATTTTTAACAGAATTTATAAGTATTTTTTCCTGCGGATTTTCCTGGTTGGTCCACGTGGACCAACCAGGTGGCTGGAAAGTTGACCCACTGGTCAACTTCCTGGCCTCCTCCTGCAGCGGGTCAGAGTGGTTTTTCTTGATTTTCGCCCATTTTTGGGGGACGATCCTTACACCATTTCATGATGCGGTCTTCATCACTTTTTCTCCTCGACATGTGATCTATCACGCCTACCGTTTACCTCGAGGATTGGAGTTGAGATTCGCAAGATACGCCTCCTCGAAAGTCGCTCCAGAGCCAACATTCAAAAACAACCCATTTCTTCTCATTTGCCTTTGACCACTCTTCCACCTTCAAACCCCTCAGCTGGACCTCTAGCGTGAATCTTGGTGACAGCAGGAGCACGAAGGGCGCCTCAGCGGGTCGATTTGGTGTCGAATCGAGGCCGGTTCCCTCGCCGGAGTTCTCGCCGGAGAACGAAGTGCGCACGCACGGGTGAGGTATTTTCTTCCTCTTCTTCTCTTCCTTCCTCTAAGGTTTGAATGCTAAAACCCCCAGTGACTTTTCTCTGATCAAGACCCTTGTCGGTTATCCTAATCTTTTCTCGATCCAACCGCGGCCGGCATCGCAGTTCGCCGGCCAACTTCACCATTCACGGTTCAATATTCCCCCTAGCAAATCTCCACGAAGTCAGGGCATTTTGCCCCTGACTTCTTAATCATTTTTTTTTGCAGGTACTCCGCGCTGAAGATCACCATCTGGAGGGAGACCTAGCGCCGCCGGAGAAGACCTCGCGTCGCCGAGGAGGAGGGCGCCGCCCGCCCGCGCTCCTGGGCAGCCCAGCCGCGCCCCTGCGCTGGAGCAGAACGAGGGGAAGGGGGGGCTACAGCCACCGTCGATTCTCCCCCTCCCCTTTTGATCTCAGCCGCTCAAAGGACCAAGAAGCCCCACCGTCGATCTCTTCTCAACTTGGCCATCCGCACGTCCACGTGGATTAGTGGGGGATTTTGCACCCACACCCCACTAATTTTGTGTAATTCTCAGAAACTCTTTAAGCCTTTATTTGCCATTTCATTATTTTGTAAATTTATGAGAGGGACCCCTGCAGTTCTGCGATTTTGCCAACTTGCCCCGGCCAGGTCACGCGCGCAGTGCGTGTGACCTGGGCGTCTTGCAAAAGGGCCCCTTGCGGTTTGTTTATTGCCAAAGACTGCTTTAAATTTTTAGTTCAGTTCAAAACATTAGTGAACATTGCACAGTTCCCCCTTGGTTTTTGATTATTACGCAACTATCCCTGCCAGGTCCACGTGCTCCGCGCGTGGTCCTTGGCATTTTTGCGGGGATACCCTCGTCTTTTGGGTATTACGTCTTGGTCCCAAAAAGTTTGTTTGCAGTGTATAATTTTTGTGAGAATATTGCGCTCAGCCCCCTCGATTTTCTGAATATTACGAAAACGCCCCTGCCAGGCTTTTCACTTGTTGTTTGCTTGTAGCATTTATTCGAAGCATCATTCTAACTCCAAATTTTCTCAAATTTTGAACTTAAGCTCCTGTTTCATCATATTTCCACGCTATATCTTCATTTTTCATTTTGTTGCATTTTATTATTTATAAAAAAATCAAAAACTTCCATTTTCAGCACTGTTTGCATTAGAAAATCACTAAAAAATATAAAAACACTCCAGAAAAATTCTAAAAAAATATATTTTGTGTCTTTTAGTTTGTTTCAACTCCCAGCCAAAAATCATTAAAAATCTCAAAAGAAAAACACTAAAAATTTAAAAACACTCAAAAACTTCAAAAAAATATATAAAATAGTAGAAAAACCCAAAAATAGCAAGCTCAGTTCCTGTTTGTTCTTTATCATGTCCTTTTTTATTGGAAAAATAGTGTGAAAAATTTTGGTTGCTGTTTGTTAATTTTTAACTTGCATTTTAGTCACAGCCAGCCCTATTTCCACTGTTTTGCCCTTATTTCAGCAATTAAAAATACCAAAAACATCCTAAAAATTACCCAAAAATCACAAAAACAGTAAAAAAGTATAAAAAGACCAAAAAGACTTTATTTCCTAATTTTTGAATATTTTTCTCTATTTTTATAAATACCTCTCTGTCTCTTTTATTACATTGTCCTTATTTTCCAATATTGAAAAAGACAAAAAAATATATATAATATATAAAATATAAAATATAAAAATCAGAAAATTAAAAAACCAAAATAAAAAAATATAAAATTAAAAATTAAAAAAAATATAAAAATAAAAAACCCACAAAAATTCTAAATTGGTTAAGTAGCTTGTTGGACCTAGGTTGGATTTTTATCCATGCTCTACACCTTTGCTTCTTGTGTTCGACCCCTACTTGCTTGCCATTGTACATCTTTAGTAGGGTATAA
This sequence comes from Ottelia alismoides, assembly GCA_037367405.1. Classification (NCBI taxonomy): domain Eukaryota; kingdom Viridiplantae; phylum Streptophyta; class Magnoliopsida; order Alismatales; family Hydrocharitaceae; genus Ottelia; species Ottelia alismoides. The sequence continues at coordinate 41,556 of JAZKJV010009014.1, forward strand.
TAAATTTTAATCCTTGCTATCTATTCTCTGATTGATTGTGTGGGTTAATTGTTGAAGACCGAGGAAGTTTGAGCAGTCGCACCGACGACAGTGAGTCTGACTTGTCAGACCGCTATTTAGCGGCTCTCGCATTCTCGTTATTCAAATGGCGCCGTTGCCGGGGAGCATCGGCTTGTAGAGTACTTTTGGGTCTTTCTAGTCACTTAGCCATTTTTTTTGCTTACTTGTATTTTGTGTATTATCTATTTTGAACTGTCTGACATCTCTTTTGTTTTCTTGCGAGGGACCACCGACCGAGGTGGATCGCCTAGGGGATCCTCAGCAGCCTTGGGAGGAGGAGTCGACTATTCTACCCTAGCCGGCAGGAGAGAGCAGGAGGACTAGAGAGAGAGAGAGAGAGTTGCTTTATTTTTGTGAGAAGAGAGTTGTTGATTAATTTGTAATAATACAGGACTTAGACACTTGGACACTTCGGGCCTAATTTCCGGGTGTTTGTTCACCCGGGGGCTCACCGCGGCTTTTATCGAGTTTTTATCGCTGTCATTTTCCGGTTTTGTTTTCATTTTTCACTTTCTTTTGTGGATTGAGCTCTTAGTTCTAGGTCTGCTTGATTCGATTAGAATAGGTCCAAACACCTAATTATATTTGCATGCTCCTATAGATTCGTATTTGGACTTAGACTATTAAACAGATAGCTAGTAGCTTCCAAATCCACGCGCCGCGAGCTCACACCCGAACAAGCGCTTTCTCCTACTCCAAATGTGTTGGGCAGAGGAGGGGTGAGCCGAAGACCGGACACTCGGATTGGGAATTATTAGCTAGCTTGTGGTTCTTCACGCTAGCAGTTGCCTGTTCTAGGACGATTTCCGCATTGCATAACCGGCATATAGATTAGGTTTATAAATTTCTGCCTTGCATCCCCGCATGGATAGAGCTGGGATTCACTGTAAGTCTTCTCACTTGGCATTCATCATATAGGCACAAAGGTGAGATTTCCATCTTGGTGCCGACTTGCATTGGTTTTTCCCGACTCTTTTCTCCCTCTGATTTTGGACATATTAGGATAAAGAAAATACAAAATCGTTAGGCGCTTGTTTGAATCTACTCAAAAGAAGCGATAACACAAAAAATTAAAAAGGGACTGCTAAGAAAACTTTGACCTAAATTAAATTGGTAACTGGACTCATTGATTGGGGAGAGTAACACCCTCACTTGTTTTCAGGTTGCATGGGAAGGTCTCCTTCCAAGTGAGTTGAGCGTTCGTAAGGATTAGAGCCCCAAACCCAACTTGTGGCTGCCTTGTGTATCGCCTGGATTTCCGAAGTATTGGCGCTACTATCGTACGTAGTCGAGTAGGGCTTGGTCGCCAGTGGTGACTCACTATTGTGTGAGCACCGACCTTGGTCCGAAGTACCGAGCATAGGCCACGCCTTCACGGGGGTGTCTGTCTCACCGGCTGCGTCCGAGTAGGATCTTGCACGCTCACGGGTGATTCCGTTGCGAGCGAGATCCGAAGTATCGGTTTCGCCTATCGGCTTCCTCCCTCTATTTCTTTGGCTGAGTAGGGATCCAGGAAGGGTTACAAGGACCTTAAAAAGCGCAAGTTACAGGTTACACAGGAGGAGGACAAGTACGGGAATACTTTTCCGTCAGTACTCTCGCTCCTATAGGCGTAGCGCTCTAAGGACTCGTTGAAAGATAAATTCCTGAAATCAAGATAAAAATTACAAAGATAACAACCGAACCTTCACGGCTTCACGCGTTGAGTTGGTGAACTCCCTTGTCTTGTGTTTGATTGCCAATCACATTTAGGTCAAGATCAAAAATATCGCGCCTTTGCGCAATTTTGCTCCCCTTCTATTTGACCCTTGCTCATTGTGAGCCTTCTACTGTTTTGCAATCCTCTTTATTTCTTGTTACCCTCGTGCTCTTCATCCAACATCCATTCCTCTTGATCTTCGCAAGATGTCGCTACACGGATGGTTTAGTCGGGACCTTGCCGACACCCACATCGATTCCGTGCCATCGACGTCTCCAATAAAGAGGGGTGATCTCCGAAGAGTTAATTCGGATCTTGCGGATGTCTCTTTGGACTCCCCTATTCTCGCCTCTTTCAATACTTGCCTTTCTCCAATTAACCCGCTATTCGGGATGGACTCGCAACCCGAACTAGCTCTTCCCTTTCAATACACCGGGACTACTCTTATCCCCGAAATAACCCCTTGTGGATGGAGGTCGATTTCAGTCAATATCATATGCTCCGTTCACAACGTTCTGGGATTGACCTTGGTCCCAGATTCATCTCAGCAGTTGGTGCTGAGGAAGATACTGATCAGGGTTTACTCCGTCCTGCAGATCTTCAACCCGATCAAGAGTCAGAGATTCAAGTACAGTCTGAGATGGCAGGAGGAAGAGGGAAAGGACCACAGCCCCAGCATGAGCCTGAAGACAATGCGGCAGAAGGACAATATACTACGCAGGGTGAGGTCAACAGTCAATTGCTGGCTTCCATTCAAGCCATTCAGCAGCAGTTGACCAATCAGGCTTTAGCCCAGAATGCCTTTCAGGACATGCTGAATGATCTAAGGAGGAGGGCCGATGCAAGAGATGGCCGACGGGAGGATGATCCCAATTTCGAGGAAGTCAATGATGAGTTCTCAGTGGGACCTGACTTTGATGCAGCAGAAGAGGATCCACCGCAGCCCAAGCCCACGCTCAAGCAGACATACAACCCAGGAGCAGGGCGCATCACTGAGTGGATTCAGATTCCACGTATGCATGCTCACTTCGAGCTGAAGCCACAGTTTCTGTCACTGCTTCCCACTTTTCATGGAAACACCACTGAGGAGCCATATATTTTCCTCAAGAAGTTCAACCGCATCTGCTCCACCGCTCACTACCCCGGGGTTCCCCTGGATGTGATCAAGATGACCGCATTCTCTTTCAGCCTTCAAGACAAGGCCCTTTATTGGGTCGATCATCTCGGGAAGGTCGTCACCACCTGGGAGGAACTAAATCTGCTTTCCTCCACAAATTCTATCCTCTGGGGAGATTAAACCAGATGCGTGCCCGGATCTCCAGTTCTGCCAGCAGCCCCACGAGACGATCCATGAAGCGTGGGAGAGATTCAAGGATCTCCAGGAGAAGTGCCCCCACCATGAAATACCCAAGACCAGTCTCGTGCAACACTTCTTTGGGGGGCTATCATTTGAGAGCCAAAAGCTCGTGGATGCAGCTTGCGCGGTTCACATTTTAACAAGGACGAGGATGTCTTATGGAATGTCTTTGAAGAAATGGCTGAGGGAGAAGCAGCCAATCCTCGTCCCGGGTCTACATGAAGCCACCGACCGCCATCAGCAAGCCATTTAACATGGCTTCTCACACTGAGGACAAAGATGAAAGCTCCAACCTAAGTATCATCGGGAGCCACTTGTCCAAAGTGGACATCATCGAGAAGAGGTCGCAGGACCTCGAAAAACTGGCAGTTATAGAGAAGAGGACCCAAGGTCTGGAGAAGCTCGACCAGATTTCCCAGCAGCTGGAGCAGCTCGTCCGTGCACTGAATGCAAACATGTGCAACGCTGTGTCTACCTCTGCCGAGCCGAACGCTGAGAAGAAGGAGCCTACAATGCAGCAAAATCCTCAGCCGACTCCACCGCAGCCCCAGCCAGTCCAGCACGTATACTACGTGCAGGTCCCGAAGCAGCCACCGCAGCCTCAGACACAGATGGTTGTATATCAACCAGAGCACCAGCCTGCTTACTCCGAGCAGTTCTCTCCACCCCCGCCGCTGATCCAGGAGATCAATGGCGTCTGGAACAACGAAGCGCAGCTGACCCGTCCTCAGGGACACTCTCAGGGTCAGAACATGGGCAACAGGCCCTTCCAGCAGCAACACCAGGGTGGAAGACCATTCCAGCAGCCCTACCAGTACCAGCCTCCCTCACATGGGAACACGTGGAGGCAGAATTACCAACACGGGCCTCAGCAGTCCGGATATCGTGGACAAGGATATCACCAGCAACCGGCTGCACAATACAACCAACACCCGTCGCAGTACTCCTCAAACCCCCCCTCCTCAACAATTCGCACAAGGATACCAGTCACAATCTCAACCGCCATATCAGCAGTCTAGACCCCAGCAGGGGGAATCTTCTGAGATTGTACCGGTCAATCCGGCCCTGGCCTGTTTGGAGCAGTTGATGAAGAACATGGCTGAGATGAACCAGAAGATCGACGACCTGACGGCAGCCAAAACCGTCATACCAGCCCAGGTCGAAGCTAATCCTAACAATTTCCGACGCAAGGAGCAGGTAGCTGGCAGTATCCGACCCGAACCAGGTGAATTTAATTGTTTTTTTATCTAACGCTGTTACTCTCAGGAGCGGTAGGACACTCCAGCCATCGGCGACGGCGAAAGGAAAGCAGATTGCATCTGACGGGGAATCGTCAGTCCAGCCAACACCAGGGCCAGCAAGCATTTTGGGAGCAGCACCAGCATTCAGAAAATCACAAAAAATGAAGAAAACAGAAAAACACAAAAAGATAGCAGTAACCTCGGTGGAGACCGGCCAGCATTGGAGACGCCTGCACCCGCATCACAGTCAGCTCCTGACAGGAGGAGCACCGCACCTGCAGCGAGTCCAACGCCAGCACCCGAAGCCGAGCCTGTCATTTTTGGTCCACAAATTGTAGATGAATCCATTCCTTTTTGTCATCTACCTGTAAACAACAACACGGACACTATTTTGAATGAAATTGGAGAAGAGTTTGTAAATATTCCTTTTCCTGAAGCAATGAAAAAAACACAAAAAATGAAAAATTTGAAAAGTGCTTTGTCCGATCCTGCTATCATAGAAATCATTCAGAATTTGGTGTTGAATATGCCATTAATGAAAGCGCTTGAGTACATGCCAGCTGTGAAGAAAGGACTTAAGGAGGCATGTACAACCAAGCGCAGGCCAACCCCACATAACTCCCGAAGCAAAGGTGGTAAATCTGAAAAGCACATCCTCACTATGGCCACCGTCAATGCCATCAGCAACCTCCCTGACAAAAAAGCCAGATATGGGAGCACCGCTTGTACGTTGTCAGATGTTCAATCAAGAGTTCGAACGGACACTCCTCGACAGCGTGTCATCTGTCAATCTGATGCCAGCATCACTACTCACGGAGTTCAAGCTGGGACCGCTCAAGCCTACAAAGATGATTCTGCAGTTTGCAGACAAGTCAGTCAAGCGGCCTAGAGGCCTGTTGGAGGACGTGATCGTCACGGTTTAGGGAAAATCTTTCCCAGCCGATTTTGTGGTCTTAGATATGGACGTCCCCGCTCCGTTGCTCCTTACCCCGATCATACTCGGAAGGCCATTTCTGCGGACGTCAAACGCCGTAGTGAATTATGGGACAGGAGAAATCACTTTTGGAGCTGGTAAGGAGATTATCCGAGTAGAGACCCTGTCTGAGGGAACGCCCGTTGAACCAACATCTGTATCATGTGCAAGGGTGATCGAGAATAATGAAGACTGCGACTTTCTAGCCGAGATTCAAGACACCAACCTCTTCCTGGATGATAATGAGATCCACGGACTCCTCTGTCCAGAGGAGGAGGTGGAGACCGCAGTCGAATTTCCGTGTATCGATCAAGATGAGGACCTTGCTGATGCACTACAAAATACTACCGTGGGGTCGTTATGCCTTCAGAACCAGGAGCCGAGTTTGGAAGCATCTTCGGAAGAAGATAAAATCATCGAGGAATTCTGTCAGGATCTGAGAGAAGAGACAGAGCAGATTATGGTGGACATCGCACAGTTGAAAGAGTCACCACCTGCATTAATCGCTGAGGTCACCACTGAAGCAGCTCAGACACCGCCAGAGCTGAAACCCTTGCCCTCCAATATGAAGTATGCCTTCCTTGCAGGAGAACCGAACATGTACCCGGTCATCATCAATGCACATCTGACCGAAGATCAAGAATCTCGTCTGAGGAGGTTCTTGAACGTAACCGCAAGGCGATAGGTTGGCGAACCTCCGATCTCCACGGGATCAATCCGTCCACTCTGCTCGCACCGCATCTTTTTGGAGGACGATTGCAGGACCCTCTCGAGAACTGCAAAGAAGATTAAACCCGAACCTGCGAGAGGTGGTTATGAAAGAAATCCAGAAATGGTGTGATGCGGGATTCATTTATCCCATCTCCGACAGCAAATGGGTGAGCCCTCTGCATGTTGTGCCCAAGAAATCAGGGATCACCATTGTGACAAATGACAAAGGAGAGGAGATCGCAACCAGAGTACCAACTTCTTGGCGAGTGTGCGTAGATTACAGAAGACTTAACCTTGCCACCAAGAAGGATCATTTTCCGCTACCCTTCATCGACCAGATCTTGGAGAGATTGGCCGCGAAGGAATATTTCTGCTTCTTGGACGGTTACTCTGGGTATAATCAAGTTGCTATTGCTCCTGAAGACCAAGAGAAGACCACGTTCACCTGTCCTTTTAGCACATATGCCTTCGACGGATGCCGTTCGGGCTTTGCAATGCCCCAGCTACATTTCAGAGGGTGTATGCTTGCAGTTTTTGCCGACATGGTGGGTAGTTTTCTCGAGGTCTTTATGGACGATTTTTCGGTCTATGGGGATTCATTTGATCAATGTCTGGAGTATCTAGACCGAGTCTACGGAGGTGCTGCGAAGTGAATCTTGTGCTCTCCTGGGAGAAGAGCAACTTCATGGTGACCGAAGGAATCGTGCTGGGTCACGTTGTTTCTAAACGTGGCATGGAGGTTGACCCAGCCAAGGTGGATGTAATCTCTAAGCTAGAGCCACCTACAAATATCAAGCAAGTCCGGTCATTCTTGGGCCATGTCGGTTTTTACCGACGATTTATTAAAGACTTCAGGCAATTGGCCAGACCGCTGACTGAGTTGCTCGGTAAGGATAATGAGTTCATTGTAGACGATCATGTGCTCCTTGCTTTTAATCAGTTGAAAGAGCTCATCACACAGGCCCCTGTCTTACAGCCACCGATTTGGACTCAGCCTTTCGAGATTATGACCGATGCGTCGGATTATGCCATCGGAGCTGTACTGGGACAGAGAAAAGACAATGTACCGTTTGCAATTCACTACGCTAGCCGAACGCTCGATGAAGCTCAGCGAAACTATACTGTCACTGAAAAGGAGCTGCTAGCGGTAGTCTTTGCTTTGGAGAAGTTCAGATCTTACCTTCTGGGGTCCAAAGTTATCATCTACATTGATCATTCGGCCATTAGGTATTTACAGCAGAAGAAGGATGCCAACCACGTCTTATCCGGTGGATCCTTCTCCTCCAGGAGTTTGACATGGAGATCAGAGATAAACCTGGGGTAAAGAATGTAGTGGCCGATTATCTGTCAAGACTTCCTGAACCGGAGTCTCCTGAGCTGAACTTGCAGCCTATCACAGAGACCTTTCCAGATGAATCGATTCTGTCTGTCGCCTCACTTCCTTGGTATGCGGACATTGTGAATTATCTAGTTGCCAAGAAAATCCCACAGGACTGGCCTAAGTTGAAAATAGACAGATTTTTGTCTAAAATCCATTTCTACCAGTGGGAAGACCCGTATCTGTTCGTGAGGGAGCCGATTGCATCTGGAGAAGGTGTATACCTCAGGAGGAGGTTCCAAGTGTCCTCGCTTTATGTCATGATCAAGATTCTGGAGGACATCATTTCAGGAAAACGGACGGCAGCAAAAGTTCTTCAAAGTGGCCTCTAGTGGCCTTCATTGTTCAAAGATGCAGATGAATACGTCAAAGGTTGCACTGACTGTCAGAAGATGGGTGGAACCATAGGAATGAGAGATACGATGCCTCTAAAGTACATTCAGATCTCAGATGTCTTTGACGCGTGGGGGATCGACTTTATGGGCCCGTTTCCTAACAGTCAGGGTTATGAGTATATTCTGCTTGCTGTCGATTATGTCAGTCGTTGGGTGGAGGCTATCCCCGCCCGAGCCGCCGACAGTCGGACTGTCTGTCGATTCTTACGAGATCACATCATAGCACGGTTCGGGATTCCCAAGATCCTCATATCTGACGGGGGCAGCCATTTCATAAACAGAGAGGTGAAGAAGCTGACCCAAGAATTCTGCATCGAGCATCGTGTTGCTTCACCCTATCACCCGCAGTCCAATGGCTTAGCAGATGTTCAAACAGGGAGATCAAGACAATTTTACAGAAACTTGTGTGTCCGGATCGCAAGAACTGGTCTCAGCTGCTTGATTCCGTTCTTTGGGCTTACCGAACAACGTACAAGTCACCCTTGGAATGTCTCCCTACCGCCTGGTGTATGGCAAGCCATGCCACTTGCCCGTGGAACTTATTCATAAATCTTTATGGGCTATTAACATCTGTAATTTGGACTCCAAGCAAGCAGGACAGAACCGGAAATTGGATCTGAACAGATTACTGGAATTCAGAGATTATGCATATGACAACAGCCTGATGTACAAGGAAAAGGTCAAAACATGGCATGACAAGCACATCCGCCACAAGTCCTTTGATCCAGGTCAGAAGGTATGGTTGTTCGATGCGAAATTAAAAATCTTTCCAGGCAAATTGAAGAGCAAATGGACTGGGCCGTTTGTAGTGAGGCAGGTGCGTGACAACGGAAGTATATTGATATCCAATCTGTCAGCTGACGCACAACCTTTTGTAGTCAATGGACAGCTTCTGAAGCCATACCTCGAACATGACACATTCATGGCCGTCGTTGACTCGATTCAAGTAATCTATGAGGATGAGTGGAATATCTTGAAGGAGACAGAGGAAGGCAAAGCACATCAAAACATTTTGAATGATTTTTCCTTTTCCGTCTTTTCTTCTTTTCTTCTTTTCTTCTTCTTTTATCTTATTCTACCGAATTGATGCCATCCCTTTCATCACTGCTACACTTAGGATGTACTCTATCCTAAGTATAGGGGGGATGTGCATCCTGAGTTGTTCATACCCAATCTCATCTCTTTTCTTCTTTTCTTCTTTCCTCTTCTATCCCCTTTATCTACCGAAAAGGTGCCGCCCTTGTAGACAGTCTTCCATACTTAGGACGTACTTTGTCCTAAGTATAGGGGGGTGCGCACCCTGAGTTTTTCTCATTCATCTCGATCCTCTCCATTGTCTCCTCTTCTTGTCTATACTTAGGGATATTTTACCCTAAGTATAGGGGGAGACAATCTGAGTACGATCTGTTCATTCCCACCCTTGACCCTCCCTGCTTTGTGCACAGTCTGCTATACTTAGGATTATTTGATCCTAAGTATAGGGGGGACGGTCAACTTCTCATTCATTGATTCATTACTTCATTCCTTTATTCTTTAGATTTTCCTATACTTAGTACGAGTTATGTCTTCTCTTTTCTCTCCGATCTATGAGGACATAGCTCAAGCTAAGTATAGGGGGGTCGTATATACTACGTATATACTTTAGCCCATAACTCGTACTTTCGTATTTTCCTAATAATATGGCTAAAAATTCTTTAAAATTCATTAAAAATCCTTAATAAAAAGATGTGGTTATTCCTCAAATTCTTTTTGTATTTACTGATTAATAAATCAGGTGAAAATGCTTTTTGCAAAATGTTTGAAAAATGGTTTGAAAATCTTTGTGAACATCTATTGAAAACTATTTTGAAAATATTTTGTTTCATGTTTTCAACCTGTGTGAAAATGTGTGTTTGGTAAAACTTCTTTTCTTTGTGTGAAATAAAAATGTTTGAAAAATGATTTGCAAATGGTTTGAAAAATGGTTGCAAAAATGATTTGAAAAACCTATATATACTGTTTTGAAAGCCTTTGCAAAATGATTTTCAAATATGTGTAAAATGTTTGTAAAAATTATTTTGGACTATAGTTTTCAAAAATTGTGTGTAAATTGTTTCAAATCAGTTTGAGGAATATACACATCACACAAAAATCCACTATATATATATATGTATAAATTGACCACTTACCCTGTAAATTCTTAAAATCCATTTCCTTGTAAATATAAGAAGCACTCCGTGTACATATTTTCACCTAGTTTTCAGCCAAAACTTTTTATTTTCAAAAAATTCCCAAAAACATTTGCAAAATTAAAATCCAAAAACATTTGAAAAATCTTTTTGAAAAATACAAAAAAATGCATCTGCATATGCATCATCATCATATTTTCAAAAATTCATAAAAAGTTCAAAATCTTTGAAAATTGCATCACAAAAAGATTTTCTGCATTGCATTTGCATAGCATTCGCATTTTTCGGATTGAGTTTGATAGTTGAACGAGTCTAAGTAAAATCTGAAGATTGGAGCTTGATTGGACCTTAAAATCTACCTAATAACAGGAACCTTATAGGAACTGGGTTTGAGGTACTTCCGGTCTAGTTGACTTAATTCTTTGAGGATCACGAGACTTGGTTCAATGGATTCTTGACTGCCTAAGTAGAGTATTTCGGAGCACACGCACGACTCTTGTTGATAATGACCTTACTTGGACACCTGCACCTTTCACATGGCTCAACTCAGTTGGAGTGGTGAGGGGATTGGATTTGCGGTATGAGACACACACAGGTGGAAACATTTGTCCTCCTCTAGGGAGGGAAGTGTACCCCAACCCATCCAGTGATTAGGAAGTCTAAAGACAGGAGGCTGTGGGTTGCGATAAAGCTTCAAAAGAGGGATAGTCTACTGGCTCAAGAGGAAAAACTCCTTATGTAAATGCTGCTGTGAATAGTATTTCAAAAAAAAAAAAGAAAAAAAAGAAAAAGCCTGCAAAGTATGTACATATGTTGTAAAGTCAATAAGCAAGCTTGAGTTCCAAAGTCAAATATGTGAGCCTGCAGCAGGATGACTTGACTACACTGGTCTTGCATCCAAGGATAGGTAGCTACACTGGCTACCGTCCATTCTTCTCTTCACCCCCTCCTCTTGAGCTGGTTGTCACTTGAACTTAGAAGGGAATACCCCGCTCCTCGAGGATGGAGTTGCTGGATTGGGGGAATCATTGGGTTGTCGTACTGGAGAAGTCAGTTTCTTTGTCATTTTAGCTGAGGAGAGCCACCATCACTTACACTGTACGAGTCAGATTCATAGTTGTAAGGGTTTGCGTATGAGTTGAGATATTTCTGACCTGGCAATTGAGGAGACTTGGACAGAAGTTTTGGGATTCTCAAGGGCTGTTGGATTTCAAACACGGTTCTCACTAAGGTTCCGCCCGCACTAAAAATCCAAAGGTCCGACTTAAGCTCCAAACTTTGATTTTGTGAAGACAAGTTTGATGATCAATAAAATCCATCTTTCTTCTTTTTATTTTCTTTATTTTTTCTTTTCTGCACTTATTGCATAAGTGTTTGCTAGGGACTAGCAAAGGCAAGTATAGGGGGATGATGAATCCACGTTTCATCATCTTTATTCTATCATTTTGGCCTCAAAAACCCTAGTAAATGCGTGTAAATAGAGCTAATTCATGCATTTTAGCATTCATGTATATGTGTATAAATATTGTATAAAATGCGGTTTTTAGTGCCAAAATAATAGAATAAAGAAAAGAAAGAAAAAGAATAAAATATTGTAAATATTTTATGACCCGAAACCCCGAGACCTAGGCATCTTGATGAATAGGTCGACAAGGAATAAAGTAGGGGGAGATAAGGGCCAAAATACAGATAAAATACCTATACATTCTATTCATTCTTTATTCATTTTGGGACCTATTTTTGGTTCCACTTTTTATTCATCAAATAAAGAAACTTTGTACATGAAAGTTGTAGATAATTTAATAAAGAAAAATACAAAATTGATTTCACAGAAAAATAATGTACAGATAAAAAGTTATGGTCTGAATAAAAATCCAGAATGCCAACTTCCCAGACCCGTATCTCACAAACGGAAACTCCAAATGCAGCGTACTCACCTTTAATTGTATATAGAAGAAAATAAGCTAATTAATGGCGCTGGTTTCGCATTTGGCGGAGCTACGGTTTGAAAGTTGACTTTTGGACCCCTATTGTACCTTGTACATATTAAAATATTCAATTTATTATTTGTTTATTATTTATATAATTTTATATTTTTATAATGTTGTAAATAATACTTATAATAATTATGTACATTAAAATCAGAATAAAAACATAAATAAAATACAAATAAAAATACTTGTATATATATTATAATACATAGGTATAATACATGTAGCTATACCTATACAAATAACACTTTCATTTTATTAAGTGTATAAAATATATCAGAAAATGAAAATAAAAATATATTTGTGTATATAAAAGTATTTTATAATTTTAGAAAATAAAAACTAAAATAAAATAAATTAAAAATACCTACATAAAAATAAAATACTTAAATATATAGATATAGATACCTATAGGGGTATAAATGCAAACTTGTAAAAATATGTACCATAAAAATAATTAAAAATCATATTAAATTAATTCATAAAATAATAAACATTTTTCATTTTATAATTAAAAATCAATAAAATCATCTTCTATTTTTAACAGAATTTATAAGTATTTTTTCCTGCGGATTTTCCTGGTTGGTCCACGTGGACCAACCAGGTGGCTGGAATTGACCCACTGGTCAACTTCCTGGCCTCCTCCTGCAGCGGGTCAGAGTGGTTTTTCTTGATTTTCGCCCATTTTTGGGGGACGATCCTTACACCATTTCATGATGCGGTCTTCATCACTTTTTCTCCTCGACATGTGATCTATCACGCCTACCGTTTACCTCGAGGATTGGAGTTGAGATTCGCAAGATACGCCTCCTCGAAAGTCGCTCCAGAGCCAACATTCAAAAACAACCCATTTCTTCCCATTTGCCTTTGACCACTCTTCCACCTTCAAACCCCTCAGCTGGACCTCTAGCGTGAATCTTGGTGACAGCAGGAGCACGAAGGGCGCCTCAGCGGGTCGATTTGGTGTCGAATCGAGGCCGGTTCCCTCGCCGGAGTTCTCGCCGGAGAACGAAGTGCGCGCGCACGGGTGAGGTATTTTCTTCCTCTTCTTCTCTTCCTTCCTCTAAGGTTTGAATGCTAAAAACCCCCAGTGACTTTTCTCTGATCAAGACCCTTGTCGGTTATCCTAATCTTTTCTCGATCCAACCGCGGCCGGCATCGCAGTTCGCCGGCCAACTTCACCATTCACGGTTCAATATTCCCCTAGCAAATCTCCACGAAGTCAGGGCATTTTGCCCCTGACTTCTTAATCATTTTTTTTTGCAGGTACTCCGCGCTGAAGATCACCATCTGGAGGGAGACCTAGCGCCGCCGGAGAAGACCTCGCGTCGCCGGAGGAGGAGGGCGCCGCCGCCCGCGCTCCTGGGCAGCCCAGCCGCGCCCCTGCGCTGGAGCAGAACGAGGGGAAGGGGGGGCTACAGCCACCGTCGATTCTCCCCCTCCCCTTTTGATCCCAGCCGCTCAAAGGACCAAGAAGCCCCACCGTCGATCTCTTCTCAACTTGGCCATCCGCACGTCCACGTGGATTAGTGGGGGATTTTGCACCCACACCCCACTAATTTTGTGTAATTCTCAGAAACTCTTTAAGCATTTATTTGCCATTTCATTATTTTGTAAATTTATGAGAGGGACCCCTGCAGTTCTGCGATTTTGCCAACTTGCCCCGGCCAGGTCACGCGCGCAGTGCGTGTGACCTGGGCGTCTTGCAAAAGGGCCCCTTGCGGTTTGTTTATTGCCAAAGACTGCTTTAAATTTTTAGTTCAGTTCAAAACATTAGTGAACATTGCACAGTTCCCCCTTGGTTTTTGATTATTACGCAACTATCCCTGCCAGGTCCACGTGCTCCGCGCGTGGTCCTTAGCATTTTTGCGGGGATACCCTCGTCTTTTGGGTATTACGTCTTGGTCCCAAAAAGTTTGTTTGCAGTGTATAATTTTTGTGAGAATATTGCGCTCAGCCCCCTCGATTTTCTGAATATTACGAAAACGCCCCTGCCAGGCTTTTCACTTGTTGTTTGCTTGTAGCATTAATTCGAAGCATCATTCTAACTCCAAATTTTCTCAAATTTTGAACTTAAGCTCCTGTTTCATCATATTTCCACGCTATATCTTCATTTTTCATTTTTGTTGCATTTTATTATTTATAAAAAAATCAAAAACTTCCATTTTCAGCACTGTTTGCATTAGAAAATCACTAAAAAATATAAAAACACTCCAGAAAAATTCTAAAAAAATATATTTTGTGTATTTTAGTTTGTTTCAACTCCCAGCCAAAAATCATTAAAAATCTCAAAAGAAAAACACTAAAAATTTAAAAACACTCAAAAACTTCAAAAAAATATATAAAATAGTAGAAAAACCCAAAAATAGCAAGCTCAGTTCCTGTTTGTTCTTTATCATGTCCTTTTTTATTGGAAAAATAGTGTGAAAAATTTTGGTTGCTGTTTGTTAATTTTAACTTGCATTTTAGTCACAGCCAGCCCTATTTCCATTGTTTTGCCTTATTTCAGCAATTAAAAATACCAAAAACATCCTAAAAATTACCCAAAAATCACAAAAACAGTAAAAAAGTATAAAAAGACCAAAAAGACTTTATTTCCTAATTTTTGAATATTTTTCTCTATTTTTATAAATACCTCTCTGTCTCTTTTATTACATTGTCCTTATTTTCCAATATTGAAAAAGACAAAAAAATATATATAATATATAAAATATAAAATATAAAAATCAGAAAATTAAAGAAACAAAATAAAAAAATATAAAATTAAAAATTAAAAAAAATATAAAAATAAAAAACCCACAAAAATTCTAAATTGGTTAAGTAGCTTGTTGAACCTAGGTTGGATTTTTATCCATGCTCTACACCTTTGCTTCTTGTGTTCGACCCCTACTTGCTTGCCATTGTACATCTTTAGTAGGGTATAATAAATTTTAATCCTTGCTATCTATTCTCTGATTGATTGTGTGGGTTAATTGTTGAAGACCGAGGAAGTTTGAGCAGTCGCACCGATGACAGTGAGTCTGACTTGTCAGACCGCTATTTAGCGGCTCTCGCATTCTCGTTATTCAGGGGGAGGGGTCCGTGGTGGCCTCCGGAGGGGGGAGGGGTCCGCGGTGGCCTCCGGAGGGGGGAGGGGTCCGCGGTGGCCTCCAGAAGGGGGGAGGGGTCCGCGGTGGCCTCCGGAGGGGGGAGGGGTCCGCGGTGGCCTCCGGAGGGGGGGGGGGTGGAGGCCCGCGGTGGCCTCCGGAGGGGGGAGGGGTCCGCGGTGTCCTCCGGAGGGGGGGGGGTGGAGGCCCGCGGTGGCCTCCGAAGGGGGGGGGGGGCTGGAGGCCCGCGGCGGCCTCCGGAGGGGGGGAGCTGGAGGCCCGCAGCGGCCTCCGGAGGGGGGTTGGAGCGGGCCTGATAATCTCAAAAATCGAACGGTCTTGTGTTCCACACAAGGCGGGAATACAGTCGAAGAGTCAACCAATTAAATCCTGAAATCAACAATTAACCCACACTAAAGATCAATAATTAGAAATAAACGTGGAGTTAAAATTTATTTTTAACTCTGCACAAATGATATATAGGGACAAGTATGTAGAGAGTTCGAACACATGAGCAAGCAGGGTAATTCAAATAAATGTGCACAAGTGAACGTGAGATGTCTACACTAAGCAAGCAAAGAAATTTTTGTGGGTTTTTAATTTTTAATTTTTCATTTTAATTTAATTTTTAATTTTATATTTTGTTTTTTAATTTCCTGATTTTTATAATTTTATATTTTATATATTTTTTTCTTTTTCAATATTGGAAAATAAGGACAATATAATAAATGACTAGATAAAGTATTTATAAAAATGTGCAAAAATAACCAAAAATTCAGAAATAAAAAGTTTTTGATATTTTTTGGATTTTCTAACGTTTTTGTAATTTTTGGGTATTTTTTAAAGTGTTTTTGGTATTTTTAAATAGCAAAACAAGTCAAAACAGTGACAAAGGTACTGGATGGAGATAAAATGAGAGTTAAAAATAGCAAACAACCACAAAATATTTTCAAACTATTTTTCAAATAAAGTTAATAAAATATAGAGTAAACAGGAACTGAGTTTGTAATTTTTGGAGTTTTCTTTGATTTTATATATTTTTTTCAAGTTTTAAAGTATTTTCTAATTTTTAGGGTTTTTCTTTTGAGTTTTTTTAGTGATTTTTGGACTGACACTAAAGTAGGCTAAAATACATACTAGGGAATTTTTTTGGAATTTTTCGATGTATTTTAATTTTTTTTGGCATTTTCTAAGCTAGACAGTGAATAAAAAGCCTGTTTTTTATTTTTATAAAAATGTTAAAAAGCAATAAATTAAAAACTAAAAATAGGGCGTCAAAGTACAAGCATACATGAGCTTAACCCTAATTTTTGAGAATTTTTGGAGGCGAAATGAGAATTTAAATAATTAAAACAAGCATCCAAACATTAATCAGGCCTGGCAGGGGTATATGTGCAATTTCTCAAACATCCAGGGACATACATGAAATTTTCCACAAAAGTTTGAACTGAATATTTAAATTACAGGACTAAACAACAATTACAAAAGCCGCAGGGGTGTCGGTGCAATTTACCCACCAGGGCGCGTGACTTGCACGTGCCTGGAGAGGACTAAAAAGCAATTTTCAAAAACCCAGGGGCTAACTTGCAATATTTCCAAAAATATAACACTTAATATCTGAGTTTTGGTACTGAAACAAAATAAAACAAAGATAGAGGGCCTCAGTGCAAAATGCCCTCACCTCACGTGTACAGGTCACGTGAGGTGACGTGGCTGAGGACTAAATGCAAATAAAATAAAGATGAGGGTCTTTTTGCAAATTTTACAAAAATATCACACTACAGACGAAAGTTTTTAGACTAAAAAGTAAATACAAAATGTGCGGGGGCTTAGATGCAAAATACCCTCGACGCGCGATCCAACGGCGGAGCGGGTGCTGATGACGCGTGGCACGGATCCAACGGTCGGTGGCGAGGCGCGATCCAGCGGTGTGGGCCGTGCCACTTATCCACGTGGCGGCTTCTCCGGGCTCGATGACGCTTCGCTCGTGGACGGCTGCGATTAGATGGATCTCGATAGATTGGACGGTTGAGGCTCTCGAAGATCCGACGGCTGCGGTGCAATCTGGGCCTCCTCCACGATCGGACGGTTCCGGTGGCAGGTGGAAGAACACGGAGGAGCTCCGACTGGGCGAAGTTCTCCGAGCTCCTCCGTCCAGCTCCGACGGCGTTTGGGCTCGCAAAAATGTCGGGGAGGCTCTGGCAGTCAGCTGTCGTCGGGGAGCGTCAAAAGCCACCGGCGTGCGCCGGTGTTCTCGCATGGAGGTGGCGGAGCGGCAGGGCTCCAGCGTCCTCCGACGAGGGGTCAAAATGGCTCCAGACGCTTCGCAATGCTCAGGTACCTGCACAAAAAAGGTTACGGAGGTCGAGGGCAAAATGCCTCGACCTTCAGTGGCTCTCGAAATGGAGTGAAGGGCGAGATAGGTACTCGCCGGAGTTGCGCTCCGGCGAGGTGATCGACGAGGAGAACAGATGGTCGATTTGACGTGGAAAAAGGATCTGGATGATCCTAAGACAATGAGGAATGAAACGAGGGTGGAAATGGAACCAGTGGCAGCCTCGATGACCTAAGTCAGAGGGAAGATACCTCACGGGAAGGCTCGCCGGAGGTGAGGGTGGAACGCGCCCAGCTCGTGCAGATCTGCCTCCTCGAAGATGTAGACCTGGAGCTGTCACCTCCAAGGTGCTTGAGCGATTCCAAGGGGGGACGAACTGGATGAATCGCGGTTCGAATTTCAAAAGAGGATCGGATTTGGGTTTTAAGGGGTTGACGGTCATGGGGGAAAGAACGAGGTGCGGTGGTGGCTACAGTGGCCCTTCGACCAAGGTTGTGCAAGGGCGGGCATGCCCATGGATCGAGGAGTAAAAGTCATGAAGAGCCGATCATGGTTTGATGCAAGATGGAGCCTCGAAAAAACGGAGAAAAAGGGGTCAAACGCAACTCTGACAAGGGCTACAGGGATAGGACGACCAGTTGACCGAAGTCAACTGGGGCTGAAACCTGGTTGGTCCACGTGGACCAACCAGGAAAAATCCCTGATTATTATTTTGTTAATTCATTTAAAAATAGTAATAGGCCGAATTAAATAATGATTATAAAATAAAAAATATCCGTTATTTTATGTAGTATTTTATTATGATTTTTAATTTATTTTATGAGGTGTAATTTTATAAGTTTACTTTTTAGCCCTATATAGGTATAATACATATGTATGTTAGTATTTTATTTTTATTCTGTGTATTTTATTTTATTATTTTTATTTATTATTTTCTAAAATCCTAAAATACTTTTATATACACAAATATATTTTTATTATTTTTCTGAATTGTTTAGTATATTTAATAAAATATAAGGGTCTAATGTATAGGTATGGATATAGGTAGTATACCTATGTATTCTATATACAAGTATTTTTATTTTGTATTTCTTTGCATTTTTATTCTAATTTTAATACACATAATTATTATAAGTAATATCTACAACATTATAAAAATATAAGAATATAAAAATAATGAATAAATAATAAATTGAATATTTTAATCTGTACACTTATACAATGTGGGTCCAAAACTCAACTTTCAAACCGTAGCTCCGCCAAATGCAAAACCACCACCATTAAATAGATTATTTTATTCTATATACAATTAAAGGTGAGTTTGCAGCATTTGGAGTTGTCAGTTGTGAGATACAGGTCTGGGAAGTTAGGATTCTGGATTTTTATTCAGACAGACCATAACTTTTTATGTGTACATTATTTTTCAGTGAAATCAATTTTGTATTTTTCTTTATTTAAATATCTATAACTTTCATGTACAAAGTTTCTTTATTTGACTAATAAAAAGTGGAACCAAAAATAGGTCCCAAACTGAATAAAGAATGAATAAAAGGTATAGGTATTTTATCTGTATTTTGACCCTTATCTCCCCCTACTTTATTCCTGGTCGACCTATTCATCAAGATGCCTAGGTCTCGGGGTTTTGGGTCATAAAATGTTTACAATATTTTATTCTTTTTCTTTTCTTTTATTTATTCTATAATTTTGGCTTTAATTACAGTATTTTATATACTATTTAGATGCACATGCATGAATGCTAAGATGATAGAATTGATGCTATTTACATGCATTTACTAGGGTTTTTGGTGCCAAAATGATAGAATAAAGATGATGAAATGTGGATTCATCACGGCCTCCGGAGGGGGGGGGGGGGCTGGAGGCCCGCGGCGGCCTCCGGAGGGGGGGCCTGGAGGCCCGCGACGGCCTCCGGAAGGGGGGGGGTGGAGGCCCGCGGCGGCCTCCAGAGGGGGGGGGGGCTGGAGGCCCGCGACGGCCTCCAGAGGGGGGGGGGCTGGAGGCCCGCGGCGGCCTCCGGAGGGGGGGGGGGGGCTGGAGGCCCGCGGCGGCCTCCGGAAGGGGGGGGGGCTGGAGGCCCGCGGCGGCCTCCGGAGGGGGAGGGGGGGCTGGAGGCCCACGGCGGCCTCCGGAGGGGGCGGGGGGCTGGAGGCCCGCGGCGGCCTCCGGAGGGGGGGGGGGGCTGGAGGCCCGCGGCGGCCTCCGGAGGGGGCGGGGGGGGCTGGAGGCCCGCGGCGGCCTCCGGAGGGGGGGGGGGGGGGCTGGAGGCCCGCGGCGGCCTCCGGAGGGGGCGGGGGGCTGGAGGCCCGCGGCGGCCGCCGGAGGGGGGGGGGGCTGGAGGCCCGCGGCGGCCTCCGGGGGGAGGGGTGGAGGCCCGCGGCAGCCTCCAGGGGGGGCGCTCGCGGCGGCCTCCGGGGGGGCGGGGGTGGTGAGGCCCGCGATGGCCTCCGGGGGGAGGCCCGTGGTGGCCTCCGGAGGGCTGGGGTGGAGGCTCGCGTTGGCCTCCGGGGGGGCAGGGATGGAGGCCCGCGGTGGCCTTCGAGGGGCAGGGGTGGAGGCCTGTGGTGGCCTCCAGGGGGAGGGGGGGTGGAGGCCCGCGGTGGCCTCCGAGGGGGAGGGGTGGGGGGAGGCGTTGTGTCCTCCCCATATCAGGGTTAAAATAAATAACTAAAATTAAAGTACAGATGAAAACAGTTGCAAAAATTCTCCAAATTAATTTTAAATAAAGATAATAATAAAAATAAAATTCAAAAATAGAAATTATATTTTGGATTTTTTGAGGATTTTTTATATTTTTATAAAGGTTTTTAGATTTTTTTCTATTTTGGAGTTTTCTTTTATATTTTTTAGTGATTTTTTGTCTGTAGTTGTAAAATAACTATATAATTATGAAATATATTTTTTTAGTTTTTTTGCAAACAAGTGGAGGCCCGCAGTGGCCTCCGGTGGGGAGGGTGGGGTCCCGCGGTGGCCTCCGATGGGGGTGGGGGCCCGAGGGTGGCATCCGGTGGGGTGGGGTGGAGGCTTGTGGTGGCCTCTGGGGGCGGGGGGCTGTGGAGTCCCGCGGTGGCCTCCGGTGGGGGAGGCCCGTTGTGGCCTCCAGGTTGGGCGAGAGGGGGAGGCCCGGGGTGTACAGCCTCATGGGGGATTTTTATAGATTTTTAAAGTTCAAAATACCCATAATCAAGATTAAAATAAATAACTGAAATTAAAGTACAGATGAAAATAGTGGCAAAATTCTCCAAATTGATTTTAAAATAAAGATAATAATAAAATCAAAATCAAAAATAGAAATTATATTTTGGGATTTTTTAAGAATTTTTTTATATTTTTATAAAGGTTTTTAGATTTTTTCTATTTTAGAGTTTTCTTTTATATTTTTTATTGATTTTTGGTCTGTAGTTGCAAAATAACTAAATAATTATGAATTTTTTTTAGAATTTTCAAAGTACTTTTATAATTTTTATGTATATTCTGCAAACAGGGACAAAATAGATGTTCTTAATTTTTTATAAATAATAAAGAGCTTCAAAATGCAAAATAAAAATAATGGCATGAAAGATCATTGCAACATGAAGCTATGTCTATATTTTTGGGATTTTTTCGAAGTTAATAACTATTTTAAAAGAAATAGAATCAACAAAGTTAAACTACACTACTATCAAGGGAAAACTTGTAAATAGCAACAAGTCCATGCGTCAAAGTGCAAGTTTCACAAAAACATATAACACAATATTCAAATTACTAGACTAATCAGAAATACCCAAAACCTCGGGCCCTTGCCTGCAAAATGCCCACCTCACGTGGGCTTCCACGTGAGGTAATGGCAAGGATCAGAATGCAAAAACAATAACGTTCAAGGGTCTATGCGTAAATATTACAAAACATAATAAAGGCTGATAAATGTTTGCTGTTAAAATATTAAATTACAAAAATGCTTGAAGTTAGTTGCAAAATACGCAAGCCTATGGCGGATGGGACGACACTGATGGATTCACTTAAGCCGCGTGTCACTCTATGGTGGCCCGATGAACAATCACCAAGCATATGGCGGATGGGACTGTCGAGCCACAATCGGATGACTGTTGATTCCCGCGAAGAACAGGGAAGAACAACAATCCCTCTTCACTTCAATCCACAAAAACTCACACTAGCCCGCCTTCCTCCGATCTAAGTCAGCCTCCAAAGATTGTTGATGTCCTCCCGCAATGGTGGAAGGTCTCAAAATGGCACAGGAGCGGATGGATCGATCAGGCGGAGTGTCAGGACCTGAAGGGTTGTTCATGCATCGATGAGCCTCTGCAAGGCCTTCTTCCTTGCTAATCCCTGCAGGTGCTAGTTGACACGAAAACGCAAAGGTCCAGAGACCTCCTGTAGGCGAGATGGATAGAAGGTGACGTGGATGGGGGTGCGTCGGTGTGGTGACGGAAGTGGGGCACCAGGAGCTCGTTACAGAGGGGGGCGAGGTGAGTGGAAGGTGAGAAGTGACGGAGAAGGTGAAGGGAACTGAGATGGGAGTGGTGGCGGGTCGGTCAACGGTGAAAACACACGGTGGATGTTCTCCGAAGGCGAGCTTCGGCGAACTTGAACAATTAAAGGCTAAAAGACGCTATTTAAAAGCTAAAACAACAACAGAAATAAACCTAAGGTTACACGTAAGTTAAGAAAACAAAAAGTCGCAGGAGCAGCGAGATGGGACCTCACAGCGGAGCTCGCCGGAGATGGGTGGAGACCGTCCTAGACGCTGATTCTACGACAACCTAAAGGGGTGGCGGAGGAGCTGTCACCATCCTCCGGCCAATAAGCACTTCAGGAGCAAGAGAAATGGGTCAGAAGGGGTTCAAAAAGTCGAGGGAATATTTGGGTGCCTTATGTACAAAATGGCTCCAGCGGCTCGAAGAACGAAGGATCTTGAGCCATGTAGCGATTCAAAGCCAAGGAGGGCAAAGGCCGTGAATCACCGAATATCGAGGAAGAAAAGTTGTCAAAAGGCTTGATGCAAAAGGATGAATGACGCGACCTCCAAAAAATCGAGAAATGGGGCGAAAAATGAGATCCTGACAAGAGCAGACCTCGGTCAGAGAGTTGACCGAGGTTCAACAAAAGGGAGAAGCTGGTTGGTCCACGTGGACCAACCAAAAAATCCCTAGAAAACTAATTAGAAATTTGATTAAAAATAATAAACGATATTTTTTCCAATTTTAGGTTATAAAATGAAAAATAATTATTATTTTCTGAATTATATTATCATGATTTTTGTTTATTTTTTAGAGCTTTAAAATTACAAGTTACTTTTTGAGGGCATATATATGTGTATATTCATCTATGTATTTTAGTCTTTTATTTAAATTTTTAATTTTATTAATTTAATTTTTATTAATTTCATTTATTATTTTATAAAATTATAACTTATTTTTATGAACTTAAATATATTTTTATTTTATTTTCCTGATATAATATATATAATTAAATAAATAGATATAGTTATTCTGTAGGTATATATATGTATTTTACCTATGTATTTTATATGAGTATTTTATTTTAGTATTTTATTGATGTTTTTATTCCAGTTTTAATTATATATAATATTTACAAAATTATAAAAATATAATTAATAAATAATGAATAATAGATAAAATGAATATTTAATCGAGTAAAATATACAATAGGGGTCCAAAACTTAACTTTCATCTCATAACTCAAAAAAATATGAAACCACATTAATTAAATAGCTTATAAAAATAATGGGTTTAGTCATCTTGTCCGGACCCAATGGTGAATATCGTATCCAACTTTTCTTTAAGAGAAAATAATATCAATTTAATCGTAATTACAAATAATTAGCAAAAGCTGAAATTCTAAAATAATGTTCCAATGAGTCCTTGTATTCCTTGAAAAAAAACCAAGTATTATTTTTCTATTGGTACAATGCAGAGTGCGTATGTCTTATATGGGAAATGCTCTCCTCGAATTTCATAAGAATCCAAGGCCAAAAATGTAATTATAAAAAAGTTAGAAGTAAAATTGTTGTTGGAAAAACATGAATGGGGTACATGTCTAAAATCCCTATGAGTCTCTTGTAATAGTAGAGACGCTCGATCACGATCAGACAGTCAGTACGAGTTCACAATTTTGGTGATCAAGTGGCTTTGTTGTACAACAAAGGATCCACATCGTGTTTGGGATGCTAAAACCTTCTTCCTCTAATCATTTTTTCCTAAATAACTTTAAATTCATAAGGGATCTTGTAAGTACAAACACAATTTACATATAATTAATTGAAGTAATGGAGTGATATATTTCACAACTTTTATTGTATAGTGGCTCGCTATGGAGCTTAAATGTCCAATAGTATGAACCCTCCCTAGCAACATACAGTTTACAAAAACATATCTATATTAACTTTTTTTGAAATCGAACATATATTGTCACTATATCATCGGTTGTTAAATATGTAAAGACGATATTAATTTTTGTGATTTTTTAATGAAATTACTAACAAATGTCATATCCATTAATCATTATAGCATTAATGAAGGTCGATATATTAACACTTTTTGTTGTAGCTTTTTAAAACATGAACTGATCGTCATTTTCAGAAATCAGAGATCGATTATTTGTTTTTTAGAAAATAACAACGGATAAACATTGTTGAATGATCTTCGCTAGTGGTATAACAACAGATATGATATTTGTCACTAATTTTATTACAAACTACAGTTTTACAAAGAATTCGTTATCATATATTATATAACAATGGATGATATTACTCTATCTTAAAAAGCGCAATGTAAATTAGTTTTATATAGTTATAGCAACATATGCATCATCCGCCGCTACTTTGAAGTACAAACAGTAAATATGCATAAGCTAACATTCCTTGTTATAAGTCTAACAACACGAGGACAGATCCTCGATTGTATTACAACACATGTTATATTACAGGGATCCGTTCGATGAGTATCGGATGACTTTCATAGAGGGTCGGATATAGTCGGTCTCTTATGAGGTCGTTCGATCCCCATCGGACGCATTCATGTGTTGCAGCAAGCAACCGATGATCCTCTTTGTAACAACACTGCAAAATATGCACTAGTACGAATTCATTTTGATGTGGTCGGTTATTATGAATAAATCGAAATTTTGCTTCTCCTTGCAGCGAATCGATTTTATACATCTTCGACTGCGATCGTATGATGTACTTCGAGATAAAGTCTCCTTATTCCGAAGTTGGCAGTCTAAGTTCCCTTATGATATTCGTTGAAGCTCTCGAGACAACATATAATATATCCACGGGGCATGCGATTCCCATTCACGTACGTACGATATTTGCCACAAGAAATACGATTTCCACAACACATAAGCTAGTTGCATGTGTTATTTGTAATGTTGTAACTGGTGAAAGGTCTAACCAGACCACAAACCATTCCTCGCTTATTGTACTCCATCATCGATAACTAGATTTTGGTAGCCCTTTGCGTATGAACCGTTCAATCATGATCGAACGGCTCCATCGGTATAACAGAGCTCTACAGTACAGTAGAGGATCCACTCTACTGCGTATGTACTCCACTTCTTTGAAGCTCTCCTCTTTCCTCCGCCAATAGTTGCAGGTGTTAGAAGTTCGTAGTAATCAAGTTGGGCGTAAGCTAGTTCAACATGTCCATACGTTGCAACAAAGGCCAAATTAACCATGTACAAGATGAATCACTTGGCGTGCACATAAAGAAACCCTAGAGGACAAACAAGGTCCAACTACTGCGGTGGAATGTCGAAATTCCACACCCGCTCCCCACAGTTGAAAGTTGGAGGACGGATCCTCTACTGTGTTAGAGGCTTACCAACACCTGCTGTAAGGTAGGGATCCGTCCGATGGGAATCAGACGACACGGATTCCCATCGGACGGATCCTGCCTTACACCGTGTTGATACCTTCAGTTTGTATGGGTCCTTCAGACTTAATTCCTCGGGTCCTTTAATAAGTCCATGCTTACAAAAATAACATTCGAATTATTGAAGATAATTCATGGGCTTCGTCCCCTTCGTTGGAGTTGTTAACATGAGGGGGAGATCAATTAATTTGGATGTGGCAGGAAATAAAGGAAAACCAAAACTTTTGGCATTTAATTAAAAATGGATACTATCAGAAAAAGTAGAGGCTATTGCAGAAAAAAGAAATATAATTGATATTGTAGGATCTAACAAAAACCATTTTCTTTATCGATGAATGAGTGAAATTGGTTTCTTGTAAAAAAAATGGATCGGTGGAGTTTACCTTTTTTTATATATTTTTTACAAGAATAAAATAGGATATTTACACCCATTATTCTGATTAGTTTCGTATTTGCATGCATAACATCTGCTAATCACGAATTATACGAGAAACCCGAAATAGCCAATTCTGTCTCGCACCCATAACCCTCACACGTTACACAAGAAAATTCGAATAGTTACTTCATCTCATACAATAAGCTTGAGGGTTATGTACATAAATAGAGGTGTAAACAGACCATACTTGAGCAAACCTGCATTGTTCGGTTCGTTTATTTAATCGAGCATAAACTTGTGTTCAGATTCGATTCGTTTATTTTCGAGCTGAATCTGAATCGAACCTCTTTTTAATCGAATCGAACCTAAGCGAATATCGAACTTGAGAATCCTCTAATAAGTAGGAGTGAAAAGAATAGAAATGAGAATACATATGTGTAATTAGAATAAACATTCATTCCGTTTTTTAATATAACTCTTCTTCATCTTTTGAAAAAATAGATTAATAAGGACCCGTCTCTTTGGAAAAAGCATAATTATAATATATCTTTATATTCGTTCGGATGAGGATGGGAAATAATATAGGGATATACGATAAATAAGGTTTATACTTGTTCGTTTGATTTTAGGATAAAGAAGGGAAAAGTAATACACATGTAGATGATGGATGGTTGTAATTAGCATGATGTGACTATTTATTTTAGGATGGTTTACACCGAGATAAAACATACTTTATCATGTAAATATGTACTTATCTTCAAACAAAGTTCACTTATCATGGGACAAAATCCACTTATCTTAAAATAATATCTACTTATGTGGAGAAGGATTTGTAAATATGTATGTGTGTGAGTGTTTAACGAGGTTTTAACTAATCAAACTTGAGCGAACTTATGATTTTTAGGTTCGGTTCGTTTATTAATCGAGCATAAATTTGTGTTCAAAGTTTGATTCATTTATTTCCGAACCGAATCTGAATCGAACTTTCAGTGA
Organism: Ottelia alismoides; assembly: GCA_037367405.1. Classification (NCBI taxonomy): domain Eukaryota; kingdom Viridiplantae; phylum Streptophyta; class Magnoliopsida; order Alismatales; family Hydrocharitaceae; genus Ottelia; species Ottelia alismoides. Next base: position 68,226 of record JAZKJV010009014.1, read on the forward strand.
GCTAAACTTGAACGAATATATGACATATTTATACGTAAATATGAAACTACTCACAATTACAATTATGAGCGTAAATATCCCTATTAAAAATAGATAAAAATGTTGAGGATTTTCTGGCAACACACGTTCCCGTATTCTATGATTTCTATCCTATAGTCCGCATCCCAATGCGAAGACCAGATCAGCAAAACAATCAATCAGGTGCGGTCGATTAAGCTGTTGCGGCCAATGGGCACGGCGGTCGAGCTGGAAGCGGCTCTCGCCGTTATCTGCCACGACCACGAGAGAAGAGGACGCGCCGAGCACAGCTGTGGCCAAATGGAGCGCGGATGGACGCCATGGGGGTGGTCCACGATGAGAGCGGATTCATTACTGCAGAGGTCTGTATTCAGATTTCACATGAATGGCTCGATCTTGATCAAACGACTCCGATTTACTCTCAATTTACAGCAGACATCTGTATTAGTGCGGAGGATATGCTCGGGGGTCCACGATGGTCACCTCCCTGTCTCATGCTCTGTTTCACATGCATCCTGCCTTCATCGAGTCATGGGGTCTCTCGATCTGTCAGTATCCCCGTGAAATTGTACACCCTCTGGATTCCGGATAACGCCCACTTTCTCCGGGATAAACTACCACAGGATGACGGTTAAATCACCGTTACGCCATTTATTATTATGTCTTTATCAAGTGTATTTATCTATTCCTTGTTCGTCACTAATGAGTATGGTTTGGGCTATTTCGACCGCGTATTGCTCTGCTTGTTAAATAGATGGGCTATGGGCATACTTTAGCTCAAGGTTTTAAAAATCGAATCGAAACAGCCGGTTCAATCTGTTAAATCAAGAATCGAAAGAAAAATAGTTTAACCACACGATTTTTATTCATAAATTAAAAATCAGTCAAAACCGGTCATAATCAGGTTGGGCCGCTTAAACCCAGTTGAACCAAACCACCAGTTCAACCATCTATTTTTAACAAAAAAAAAATATTTTTTGATAATTTAATAAAAATGTAAACTTTTAATAATGGGATTTTTACCCGACAGGCCCTATAATCTTTGCTAATGACCTCTACGACCTTTGAAACAATGTAATTCCTCCCTCACCCCCGTAAAGTTGCTCCGTCTTACCCTGTGAACCGTACCGTTAAATTGACACATTTAGAGTTAACTTCCTTGAGTTAAAAATGAGTTAATCTAACCATTGCAGGATTGGATGGCTAGAATTAATCAAGAAAAGAAAAGGAGTTAAAAACGAGTTTCATAATCATCCCCCTCCCGGGGGGTGGACTTGCAGCGGGAGGTGAGGTGCCTTTCAGCGGGAGGTCGGGGGAGGTGGGGGGCTTTGCTGGGCGGGTGCGGGAGTCGGGGTGGGGGGAAAGGGGGGCAGTGGGGTGCTGTGCAGGCGGCTGGACAGGAGACGCTGGAGGGGGAGTTTACCATTGGCAAAGATTGGGGGGGGGGGGGGAGGGGGGGCCTTTGCAGCGGGAGTCGGGGGACCGGGAGGGGGCGGTGGGGTGCTGATGCCGTGCAGGCGACTGGACAGGGGATGTCGGGATTGGGGGGTGTGGGGGGGTTGCAGAGCAGGGAGGGGTAGGGTGCTTCCCAGGCGGCGGGACAGGGGACGGGGGGGGGGGGGGGGGGGGGGGGGGGGACAGGGGATCAGGAGAGGGAGGGGTTTTGTTTTACAGGACGGCTACTCAAGCAGGGGGAGGTGGTCGAGCAACATGGGTCTTCGAGTGGCGACGGACCGGGGGAGGGAGAAACCATGTTCAGCTGCAAGTAGAGGGTGGGAGGGAGGGTAAGAGGCAGGTACTTGCAGTAAATTTGCTAAATAAAATGGGTATAATATAAAGAAAGATAACAGAATCCGGTTAGTTCTAACGGTTAAATGAATGTGAGTTAACCACATGGTCTGTAGGGTAAGGGTTAGCAAATTTACGGGGTCGAGGGAGGAATACCGATGTTTCAAAGGTCGTACAGGTCATTGGCAAAGATTATAGGGTCTGCCAAGTAAAAATCCCTTTAATAATTATTCATAATCTAGTCTCATTCTAACCCATAATATAGTACTCCTTTATCTCTTCTCCTTCCACATGCGTCAATGACCAATTATCACCTCTCCCTTTCTAACATATAAGCATTGCCTCTGTTCTCACATATTACACGCGTTTGTCTAGTCCGAAGAATACGTCATAGTTATACAATGAGAAGTAATAAATTTAAAACATTTATTATTAATTAAAGTTTAAATAGTTTTAAAATTGTTAATTTTATACATTACACACATATGAATTTTACAAATACGTTTATTATGCCCTTTTGAGTTTTTCTTATAACAATTATACCCCTTGCATTTAGCAATGTCTCTTGTGTTCCTATAGTCTTAAAAAATCCACAATATTATCCTTATATTGATATAATATAGGAGCGCACTTGTACTAAGAAAATGCCACTACTATCCATTCTGTAAAAATACAGACGGGTGGGCAATTGTAAAAAAGGAGTATAAGTGTTATTGGAAAATTTGGAACATTGGTATATAGATCTTTTAAAGATATGATGCAGCATCTTTCATATTTATTTGAATGATATTATCGATCTAACTCGGTTCGACCAGGCTAAACCATACGAATCAAATCAACGGAAACGGTTCGGTTTTTTTCAATTTTTATGAACTGCTGACGTCATCACCGGTTCGACTGGTCAGTCCTATTGATCCGACCATAAAAACCAAAACCCGATGCTTGTCCGGTTTGATATTTGGTTTGATTTTTATAACATTGCTTTAGCTAGTTCGACGCAACCTGCAAGAGATATAAATATACATATATGAATTAGGTAATATATAGAAAAATATATTATGCTTCAAGTTTTTCATATGTAATACTAGTATTACGTTATATTCAATTATTAATTTTTTCAAATAGCAAATAATATAGTTACATTACATTTATATAGTTTAAGGCAGTAAAAACTATTTATGCCTACAAAATAACGAAAAGTTAGGTTGTGCTGATCCAAGTGCTACAACAAAATTGGTCTATAGTCGTGCTTTTTTTCAAATTTATCATTCCTCCGTTGTTAAATAAATAGTAGTTATATTGTTCATTGCAAAGTTATTTTTTATACCTGAATATGTCACTTTTCTTGCTATATTATAAGCGATAGTGTATATAACAATGCGTATCCGTGTTATTTTTCAAAATTTCAACTAATCTAAATTTTGAATTAAAAAATTGGCTATGATTTGCTAAAGCTTTGAAAGTAGAAATGTATAGACATTGTTATATGCACCGTCACTAATAATAGAACAACTAATTTGATTTCCGTCATTAATTTCAAATATAAAAAATAATTCTACAACAAATAATATTATCATTATGTATATTTAACAATAGATGATATAGTAATGGATTTTTTAAAGCATTACTATAAGTCATCTTATTGTAATGAGCCTAGACATGGGTTTGGGCTTTGGCGAATTTTGAAATCTTGACATGTTCGGCTCGACCCATGGTTTGACTCGACCCCACAATTTGGTTAGTATCTAAACAAAAATGACAGATAAATTTCACTTATTTCTTACCCGACGGACCTTATAAATTTTCTCAATTACCTCTACGATATTTGAAACAACATAATTCGTTTTGGATCCCGTAAACTTGCTACGTCTTACCTACGAACCCTACCGTCATCTTTAACTTTATTGGAGTCCATTACTTAAGTTAAACTTGAGTTAATCTAACCAAAGTAAATTGGACAGTGGATCTTCAATCTCCCTCTCTCTCTTTCCTTATCCTACCCCCTTCTTGAGGGGGCGGTCCTCCAACAACCCATCTATTCCTATGCTTTGTTTTTACGCGATTCCTGATTTCCTTCTTGTTCTGATCTTAAACACAAATCCGACGTCGACGATCACCTCCATCTCCAAACCTTCCATCTACGGTTGAGGATGTGGCCGGAGTTCAAGCTCTTGATCTCCCATCCACGACAAGGAACACCGAGCTCCCCCTCATGCGAACCCAAATGGAGATCCACAGTCACTCCTATCCCTCATTTGACCCATAAGCCGAGCTCTTGTGGCAAGCTCTAATCTTCTCACAGGACCATCGTCGGACATAGGACCCAATCGTCTAATCTCTTCTCCAGATCTGCTCCGCACCACTTGGTCGGGTTAGCTGTATGTCATCAAAGGCCGGATTGCACCACGGAGCTCCGTTCGAGCAATGAGCACGGACCAGACAATCATTACAAACCAGCCCAGGATCCTTCGCGGAGCAGCTGAAGCTTTGATGGATTGTCTGGGACCTTCATCGAGGTCTCACGAGCTCTGGACAAGCGCCACAGCTCTGCCGAACTCAGAACCATCTGGCTCGGGCTCAAGTTAGAGCTTGAGGGGACTGTCCTCCACAACCCATCTCCCACAACCTCAACCTCTTCACGTCCTTTGCCTCCCCAATCACCTCGGCTACCACCACTCTATCCCCGACACCGACTATTTGACAACTAGAAGGGATTCACCATCGAGGCGACAAGAAGCTCTGTGGTTTCTGACCACGTGTCTTCCTTTAGGGGGTGTTTGGATAGTGGGTTTAGGTGGGTTAAACTGGTTGCAGGTAATCCATTTTTGGGTTTTGGTGTTTGGATAGAGGGTTAAACTGGGGGTGGGTTAGAAGTGGGTTTGGGGTGATGTGATTGTATTGGAGTTTGAAAAAGTGAGAAGTTATTGTGATGTGATTGTATTGTAGTTTGAAAAAGTGAGTAGAAGTGGAGTAGTTTATAATTTTTATATGATATGATGGTATAGTATATTATTTTTTGATGGATTTGATGATGGAGAATTGATTTATTTAATTTTTTAAAAAGATAAAAAGTAGTACCCACGTGAAGGGAGAAAATATGGGGTAGGGGAGCCCCTCAGGTCGAGGAGGGGCTCCCCTATCCTCTTAAATTTTTTAACGAAACGATGGAATTGACGTTATTTCTTTCTTTTTTTTTTTTGCTAAGCTTGACGTTATTTCTTCCTCCAAATCATATGATTTAAAAATTAACGTAGGTCTGCCTCTTCGGAAGCAGCAGTAAGTGGAATCCATTTGTGCCTTTTACACATGACCCTCCGAGACTCTGTAATAACAGTTACAACTATACCTTTTTTGCAGTAACACCCGTGTTCTTATATTTATTAAATTTACAGTATTGCCTTCCGTTTAGGTAAGATAAGCTGTAATAACAGATGGATAGTACTATAATTGTTTTTTTAAGAATTCATGAGCACAAATGTTGCAAAAAGATAGGAATATAGTTGTATTTACAGAATTTGACAAGGATACTAGTATAAAAACCCAATCCATTTTCTGGGGATGAAGGCTAACATGATGCATTGATGACAGGTGTTCAGGCAAATGGAGAATAATGAATGGGTCATGATGGCGTGGTCCACACCCATCCTCGTATCCCAATCTCAACCTCCGGTCACATGGAGCCAGCCTTGCCTGCCTCAATCAAATTATGCACTGCGCTCAATCAGCACTATGGATACCGAGGTTTTAAAAACCGAATCCGAACCGGTCGGCTGAACCGGTTCAACTAAGAATAGGAGGAAAAACAGTCCAACCATCTGATTTTATTTAGAAAATAAAAACCAGTCAAAACCTATCAAAATCTGGTTGGACCATTTAAACCCGGTTGAACTAATTGAACCAAACCATCGGCTCAACCATACATTTTTTGATAAAAAAATAATTTCTAATAAATTAAAAAATACAAATTTTTCAGAAATATTCATAATCTAGTCTCATTCTAACCCATAGTACAGTATCTGTTTATCTATTCTCCTTCACATATGTCAATGACTCATCATCGTTTGTCCCTTCCTGCCATATGAGCTTTACCTCTCTAACATTGTGTATGAGGTTGTCCATTTATAACAATAATAAACGAAGAAGATGATGTCATATTCATACTATGAGAAGCAATAAATTAACAACACTTGTCGTTAATTAGAGTTCAAATAGCTTTAAAATTATTAATTTTTTACATCACATATATGTATTTATATAAATTTTATAAAAATATGATTATTATGCATTTTCGAGTTTTTTAAGAACATTTGTTCCCCTCACTTTTAAGCAATTTCACTTGTGCTCCTATATTTTCTTGAAGATTCATAATATCATCCTTATGTTGGGAGCACAAGTGTACTAATAAATAGCCTTATATTTTACAAAATCAACAATAGAATGATTCGGTCTTTTCCGATTCCTTTGAACTGTTGACGTCATCATCAGTTCGACCGGTCGGTCTCATTGATCCGATCATAAAAACAAAAAATCGATACATGCCCGATTTGATGTCCGGTTCAATTTTTAAAACCTTGGTGGATACTATTCCGAAGGCTATGAATTCGGAATCGGGGTCCTGCACGATGTGGTGCGTGAACCTGTCAACACTAGCCTAATCGATCGGACGTAGTCCAATGCTGAGCAATTGTTAGGTTTTCTCCTACGAAGATTGATTGTTGGTGAATTTTTTTTTGTAGAAAAGTGATTCTCGCATCCATGTAAAGATAACCGAAAATATCGCTCATTTTTAGGTTAAATAGCACATTTCATTTTGATTGAAAGTTTTAGGGATCTGTCATATTGTTGGTTTGTTTTGAGGCATTTACTTGAGAACCTACAGGATTGTTAGTTCTTATGGTGACCAAGTCTTCAAGGGCTTATTGTATGATGGGTTTCTTTGATGGTAGGTTTTTGGGCCAACCTGTTACCATATCCGCCTTCTCTTTCCTCCTCACTTATCATCGCTACCACCATGTTTTGAAAATCGGATTTGAACGGTCAACCGGTCCAGTTCGAATATTCAAATTTTAGTTAACTTGCTCGGTTCAATCTATTTTTTCGATTCGGTTTAACCATGTTCAACCGAAGTTGAACCGCATTTAATTTATTTAAAAATAATCTTGATGTATGAATTGAATCCATGATCTTTAATTGCCTATTTGAAACTCCTACCCAGCTACACTAACAAAACTTTTTCTATGTATTGGGTTTTAAATATAATTAAACTATTATTATGTTATAGAGCAACTAGTCGAAATAATATATGTATGATATGTATGACATTTGAAGGTGTATACGAAAAATAATTTATGTATAGTGTGAAATATATACATTATCTATGTATTTTATTTATATTTCAAATATATTTAAGTATATATTATATAGGGTAAATTACAATTTGGGTCCTCATCTATGGATCCGATCCCAGAATGGATCCCGATCTTTAAATTGTAACGATTCGGGTCCCATGATTATTAGTAAGGAACTTTTTGGGGCTAATGACGAGTATGCCCTTGTTTAAAAGTTGTAACCCAACCCTCATTCTCTTCCCAACAAGGGCATATTTGTCATCAACCCCAAAATTTCCATTTCCTAAATGGTTCTAGAACCCAAATCGTTACAATTTAAAGATCGGGACCCATTCTGGGATCGGACCCATAGATGGGGACCAAATTGTAATTTACCCTATTATATATATCATTTCATTTCGGTTTGATTAGCTGGTTCCACCACTTCTTTCTCACAGATCCGATTTAATCTGATTTTTAATAATGATGACGACATCATTCGGTTGAACAGATTTGATTAAATGGTTCAACCGGATCCAACTATTTTAGTAAGATTTCCACTTCTTTCCGATTCGGTGTTCGATCGGGTTTAAAAAACATTAACCACCACTGCAATCAAGCACCATCACCGCGGTCTTCACCTTTCTCCTGACGCCACCAGCATGCCACCGCCGCCATAACCACAGTTATAGTTTTGAGTGCACAGTGGAGCCACCATCACCACCATCTACTATTCCATCAACCCGCCAGTCATCTTAAAGTCCATCACATTGTTGTTCACAACCACAAACCACTGAAGCCACCATTGTCGCCGCTCTCTCGCATTCATCGATCCCCCTAACCCTTGCATCGTGTGTCACCATGTTGCCATGGCTCACCGCTTGCAGCCACCACTGAGTCACCACCGCTTGCAATTGCTCTTCCCACCATTTAATACGTCTTTTTTTTCTATTTTTTTTGAATTCGACCATCACGTGAGATGCCACATAGGATGTGTGTAGGCTTTTGAGAGTAGATTTTAGGTGTATATACAATATCCCGGTTAAACCGTTGCAACTCAAAATTTTATTGCCTCAATCTAAATATTGATGCCGTAGATTGTCGTTACAACATTTTTTTGAGATAGTTGAATTTGATGTTTATTTCTACTATAACCTTATTTATATATCTATTTATAGTTTATTTTAAATAAAAGTACTTATATACCATCTTTTAAGCCAACTCTATCAGTATTTCTAATTTATTTTAAAAAGCAAAAGTTTCATTGCCGCAATGTTTGTCCTCAGTCATAAGTGGTTTATTTTGCAGTAGGATTAAGAAAAATGGGTTTATTCAGATCGATATGATTCTAAGGTTCTTTCGCATTGTCTTTTCTTTCAATAGACACTATAAAAAAAGACGTGATTGACATGCACACACAGACTTGCACATGACGAGCACTTGTGCTCGCCCGATTCATGGCAAGCACGTCGGTTGCACTTGTGCTCGTTTGGTCAGATTGCCCATTTGAATTCTAAGACGGGGCTGGGACGGGCGTGTGTTAAATAATGGGCGAGCACTTGCGGTACACATGTGCTCGTCCATAATGTGCTCGTCCATTTGAAATTAAAGGCGTGTTTCGGGCGGACACATGTCATAATTTGGGCAAGCACGGTAGGGCCATTGGGCGAGCATGTAAGTGTGCTCACCAGCATCTGTAATCAGAATGATAGTCTGATTCCAGGGCTCATTTGGTTCTTTCTCTTCTCCCCTTAAACCTTTTCGGTGAATTTAGAAACTCCTCCACCGCCGCTTACGAGTCTCCGACGTCTCCCTCTTACATCTTATCTCCTTGAGGTATATCTGACAATCCGTTCATTTCTTTTTTTTTTCATTTTGTTGCATACATTTTAGAGAAACGAATGATTTAGGCTTTCATCCGACTTTGATATTATTTCACTAATTTTTGTTAGAGTCTTAACTACATTTTATTTTTTAAATACGTAATAATTAGTTTAAGGTGTAATGAAGTTTGATTTGATTTCAGATTAGTATGGTTTGATCAAAATCTTATTATATTTAAGGTGTATGAAGAAATACTTAATTAGATTACATATTTTGGATTAGCATTATACATCAAACTATATTGGTATTATAGATTAAACTAGATTACAAAATGATGAACAGAAGATTAGATCGACCAGTGGACAAAAGGCACTTCAAATTATAGCAGAGCTGGTAATTTTTTAAAAATATAATTTAAACACTAATTTATTATAGTTTTATTTTATTATTATTATTATTTATCTTTACATTTTCATGCGATTAGGTTGGAAAGAAAATACTCATTTCAGCATTGGTGGTCTAGATCCCACATAAGTGGGAAAGAGGGAGGGTCCTATGGTCCACTCCTGAAGCAGGAGAATTGATTATTTAATTTGAAAGATAGATTACAAATAATTCATATAATTTTTTTCAACTTCTATTTCAGGATCGTTATTTGACACTATATGCAGAAAAATGAACTGGAACCCTTGATAGGACCAACCACCATTTGATAAAGATATTTAGAATAATTATAGAAAAATATTAATTTATTTTATTCGTTTTTAAATATATCTACATATTATACAATGATAATTTTAATAGGTGTTGGAGGAGAATGATGTTGTGACGAATCATAAGTAGACACTTGGTGGTCTTCCTCCATATTATGTGGAGAAGCATCGCCAATTGTATTCTGCTTATGGCCAACCATCGTATTCACAGTAACAGTCATCACATCCATCACCGTAGATGGAGTCCCAGATAGCGATGATGGTGGAGCAGGTGACGAAGCTTCGAGAAGATTTCACAAAGTACATGAAAGTATTCTCCTTAAAACGAGTAATAATATCATAGCTCCCTATTTTTACATACATATCTTATATAACCTTAAGTCACAATGACGTGCATCTCAATATGACGAAATTGAATCAGATGACGAGGAGGAGGAGGAGAATGACCTATAAGAAGAGGCACACATGTATGACATGTTTAAGAAGAAGGAGAAAAAGAAATCAAAACAATGTTTGATTTCAAAAATTTTCAAGTTGAAGAAGAAATGATTTTCTATTTTTTTTTATTTTGTGTAGTTGTTGAATTCCAAGCAAGACTTTAAATTTAGAAACTTTGATATTAGATCCTGTTACACTTGTAGATTAATTCAACTGTAGAACTTTTAAAATATCTATTAGTTATGCATTTACATATATTGTAAATTTATATGAACTTATATGTTTAGCTTGTAAGTAAGTTCATATATATTATGTGAGTTTGATAGGTACAAGTTAGTTGTACATGTATAAGATGATGTCGGCTACATGATGTATTACAGGTATTTTTTCTCAACACTAATAAGCACCTACAACGATTTCTTGTTAGGTTTTACAGGTTCGACTCTCAAGATTGGGCGAGCATATGTACTCTCCAAGGGCTCTCAGACCGCTCCCCCAGAATGGCGTGCGAGCACCTGACGTACATAGGTGCTCGCATGCCGCTCCTGCGACTGGGCTAACCGTGACCTCACATCGGATGTAACAAATCAATAAATTTCTTTACCTGTTCAATTTCTAATAGATCAAAGCAATAGCTAATTTCTCATAATGGTTTAATAGCTTTATCAAGATCAAGAGAAAATGATAAAATCTGATATCGATCTAAAATCAATTAAAATGATTAAAATCAAATAAATCTAATCTGATAATAACCGATTCAACATCCGTAAAATGATTAAAATCAAATAAATCTAATCTGATAATAACCGATTCAACATCCGGTCCGATTTTTAAGCCTTGGTCCAAAGTATACTCCCCTTCCGCAGTAGGAACCTGTCATAAATTGCCCGCACGCCTAAAATCATGGTGTCGAATAATGTAATGCATAGCAATAAATGTGTCATGCCTTTTCCTCTCAAAATTGCTGTGTTTCTTTTTTTTTTGTTTTATAGTATTTTTTTAAGCATCCATTGTCGAGGAGATTTCAAAGTCAACAGAAGACAAAAAAATTCTCGTGGGGTAGGATGGGGCCTTTTACACTTGTATCCTTTCAAGCTTTTGCAATTACATTTATTCTATTCTCTTTTTTTAATGGAACTTGTATCCTTATTTTCCGATAAAATTCACAGTATTTCCTTTCATTAATGTGACATAGTAAGTGTAATAATAAATGTTACTGTAAATTCTTTACAAATATAGGACACAAGTGTCATTGCATACCATAAATTGCAAGTAAATTGCAAAAACTCGGATTGACATACGTGTAAAAATCCTTACAAAAAATTGTTGTCCCTGCACTTTATTGTAAAAATCAAGTAAGAATATCTTTTATTTACATTTTTAAGGAAATACTAGTAGGGAGCCCGTGCAAAAGCACGGGCAACTGTGTTTCGTCTGTCAACATAGTATTAAATTTATGGTTTCTTTCATTATCGCAAAGTAGCAATATAATTATGAATTGCTTTCATGAATTATTTATCTGATTCTTCTATCAGTGATTAACTCTATAGCAATGATGTTGCTACATGGATTTTAACAATTTCGACTCGGCATCTAATACCTGCAATTTCATCAATATATTAAATATGCGCACTATCAAGTTTTTATCAATTCAAGAATCAAGTCGCTCATGGTAAATGTACTTTCTGTTCTCAAAGATTCTACTATTGAATTCCTTGAATCAGATAGTATATGGGAGGAACTCAACTGATATATACGGGAGGAAGTCAACTAATATACATTTTAGCTCAACACAAAAATCTTTTCAATTACAACAAAATCATAGTGTAAGTGCATATTAGATGTAACCAACAAAAGGGTTAATATCTCTTATTGCTACACAGACTACCAACTCATTTCCAATTGTTTCAAATAATTAAACATCCAGAACTACATGTTACATGTTTTGATGGATATTCTGTCGTAACGCCTTGTTTGGGTAACAACCATCCAGATTGTTGCCTTCATGTAAAGGATCAGTAGTCCTTTTCATTTCAGTTCATCTTCGACACATTTTCTAAAAGGAGAATGCTATGGCATAACCCCTGCCAAAAGTTTTTAATTCTCATCTCATATTCAAGCTTTAGTTATTATAGACTGTCTAATGGAAAACGATATAGACGCTGCTCCTGTGACTTCCTCGAAAATAAATTGCAAGTGAAGAAACCATCAGATTATTCTTAGTTCAATTGGTAGAAGCCAACTTAAGCAATGCTTAATAAAATGCGGTATTACAAAAATTAAACATCTGATTAAGATCACTGTTGCAAGTCTGATAAAAACAGAACAGATACAAATGCAGAAAGCGGAGACTATAACGCCATTTGCTCCAAGCTGTCAGATAAACAAAAAAACAGACAAATATAGAGTGTGATTCTGTGGGGAAGTGCTTACAACAATACTGGGTGTGCTTCATCTTCGATGTTAAAATGTATATTGATCACGTCCGTATGCGTTTCGCCTCGGCACATGCAGTCTCTAGATCCCCGATGAAGAAGAGCATCCTCTCCGAGATGCCTGTTCCACCGCTCTTCTCCTGCTGCTCCCGATGCGTGTCACCGTTGTGTTCGCACGAGCCCAGAAAGCGTTGGATCTCTCCCTGGTGGATCAGGTAATAGTCGCCGCCCTCTCGTACGATCTTTAATCCCCTGAAAGCATTTTATGGACATATCCGCATACGAAGGAAATGAAGAAACCTGAGTATTATTATTTTTGGCATTCGATCGGTTCTTACGTGGAAGAGAAAAAAGGGGTGAAGAAGAGGGCTTACACGCCGACTCGATCGCATCGGTCCTGCACCTCGTAGACGTCCTTCCAGGATTTCGTGTAGGGATCCGTAGGGGCGAAGAAGGCTGCAGCGTCGGCTCCCCACCTCTCCCGGAACAGCCTCCGCCAGAGCACGTCCTCACCGCACAGCTTCCTCCATTTCCGGCAAACTGCAGAATTGCACACCCTACGATTAGCTTTTGCCTCGCCGGATCACGTGGAGATTGAAGTGGAGGGACCTTTACATGAAGGCAACATCTGGATGGTTGTTACATCTGGACCCGAAGTCCCTGATCTCGCACATGAGTGTGATGGCTTCCACCACACACAGGCGAAGGCGGCGTCCGATTGAGAGATGCGTCAGCTGCACGAAGGTGTAGGCAATGGTCGAGTGGATCATGGTTCCATCGTCTGAGCAGGAGGTGAGCAGCCGAAGAGGGAGGAGCACCTTCTGCGCGACGGTTGCTGTTCTAGTGCATGGTGCCTCAACCAAATTGTTGATGGTATCAACGAAGCGAGAGAGTAGAACGGGCCACAAGGGAGGACGGAGAGGGGGTGGCACGATTAGGGTTTCGATGGCATCGAGGGGGCGGGAAGATAGCATCGAGACAGGGAAAGGAGGAAGCTGGGTAATATCTTTACAATATGTGGACAAAAATGGAATGATGGTTGGAGGCGGATAATTGAAAAGGGCAAAAGGGGAATTGGCGGATGAAAAAGTAATAGAGTTGATGCTCTTTAATATATATATAATGGATATGACAAAGTAAATTTTTTAGAGAATAAAAAATATCAATTTTTAATATTTTCCAAAATTATTTATGGTGTTACACTTATGTTCCTGTTACACTAATGGAAGTGATATTTTTTATACAAAGTTTATAGAATCCGTGAGGTAAATATCCCAAAGTGGCGTATAACATAAACCTAAGATCAAGCGGATTACCTTTAGTGGATTGGAAAATAGTTTCTTGATCGAAGGATGGTGGTGGTTTGGATGTGCGTAGCTTGGAGGAGATGAACAAAGTGCTCATCAGCAGGTAGCTTACACGGATTTGGGGTGATTGTAACAACTTGACATGCATTCTGATAAGAAATATTTATGGTAGCGGCTCATCGCTGCCGAGTTCCTTGGGCACACCCCCTCGTATTTCTGGCAAGGGATATGTGGTGTGCTGCTGGACATTCATCCCTTTCTGAGACCTGTCCTTGGAGATGGAACTGGGTTTAAATTTTGGAAGGACAATTGGAGTGAGAGTGAGTCGTTAAGCATGAGGTTTCTGCGGTTGATAGCATTGGTTGTGGACTCGGATGTTTCTGTGGCGAATGTGTGGGATGGGCAATTTTTTTCTCTAGATTTCGTTACGAGCTCTCGAATCAGAGATTAGAGGAGTTACTAGTGATGCTGGCAGCGATCGGTGGTCTTTTACCTGGGAGGATGCGTGGTAAATTGTAGAAGGATCTGAAAATAGAAGGTTCTGATGCACGTGAGGGTTTTCTTACCATGCGATTTGTGTAGACGACGTTGTTGTTTTTGGAGAATCCATTGGAGCGAACTGGATTGGCACGGATAAGGAGAGATCGAGCGCTTTGGCTTTGATTTGGGCGATGTTGCTTGCCAGAATGTGTTTTTCCGTCAAGAGCGATGTTATGGAAAGAATATTGTTGCGCATGCTCGAACATTAGCGGAGCACTGGAACTTGTAATTTCATTTATGTATCTAACATGTATGCATGCATGCATTTTATTTGGTGATTAATGATGAAGTTTTTGAGAACTCATCTATACGGTGGGAGTCTTTTTTTTCCTTAAAGAAAACCCTAAAACACTTATTTTTGCAATCATCCCTATATTTTTTAATAATTATAATATTATCCTTCTGTTGTTACATTTATGTCCCTGTTACACTAATGGAAGGATACTACTGTAAATTTTATACTACAAAAATAGCGGCAGAAGTTTAGCTGTGAAAATTCGGAATGATTTGTGTAAAAACTTCATGTTATTTTATAGAATTGTAAAGTGGTAATAAGTAATATAGTATTACAAGATAATACATGCCCATGCACATATCTTATCTTTCGAGCTACCATAAAATTTTGTGTTTACACCATTATTGCTGAACGCGCCCCTTGAATAGAATGAGACCAAAATCTGAAGGTTTCTTTAATTAATATCAGGATTAAAAGAGTTGGATAAAAAAAGTAAGATTTTTTTGGCTCATATTTTCTATTAAATATACGAGGTGAGCTGTAGACACTGTGCAATTAGTGTTCTTTAACGTGATACAGAGGCACAAATGTAATCAAGAACAATGCATTTTTTAAATAAATAAAAGGGCACGATCGTAATTTGAAAAAACTGTGAAAACTTGGAAAGGCTTAAGTGTAAAAACCTCAACAAATTATCTCGGCCCCTCAATAAAAATTCCACTAATAAAGATAGCGAATCGATTATAGAAACAAAGCAAATTACAAAAGGTTCCCGGTTTATATACATGATTTCAATGTCGTAACTGATCTTAGAAGATAACAACGCGGTGCTCGATCTTTATGATCTGTTCCGATATAGTTCGCGGCTACCGAAATCTGGTTGTCTGTTTTGTCTTTCTAACCTAAGTAAAACTAAATCAGAACCGCTTTAAGACAAAACTTAAAGATCAACTACTATATTAATAAAAAGTTCACATTGAATCTTGGTGCATTATTTAGGGTCTTTTGCATAATTTACCCAAAACATACATACATATATATAAGGTTTAATTGGGCTACACCCAGGAGAGAGGCAACATGACTGCCCCTACAGTTATTTCTTTTATTTTTTAAGATATTTTCTGAAAGTATCTGAGAGGATTTAGATCACTATGTGGTGCCGACTTCTCATTTAAATTTCGACTTAATTCTAAACTCATCACATCCATCTAGACTGTCAGATTTTAACAGTACTTAGGAGGAACTTTTTTTACACGAAATTTGAATGACAATATGTTATTATCTAGTGGACTAAATTTCCTTCATATATTTTCAAAAAATATCTTAAGAAATAAAAAATACGGGTTAAGATAACCAACTTGGCTCATCTTGAGATAACTGATATATATATATATATATCAGAGTGATCTTATGAGAGCCAAAACTTGTGAGAGCATGAGAGCATGCATTCTGGACCACATGATTCAACCAGGAGAGAGAAGACAGAACAATGTCATCCAGAATGCATGCTCTCATGCTCTCACAGATTTTTGCTCTCATACTACCACTCCTCATATATATATATATATATATATATATATATATATATATATGGGTAAAATGGGGCTGCCCCCTGGGAGTAGCCAACTTGGCTACTCCCACCCCTAGTTTTCCCTCATTTTTTATTTCTTTAGAAAATAAAAATTTGCATATATATCACATATCTCTCGAACATTCTATTAAAATTTCATCAGAAATAGAGACTCGTAGGCCCTCCATCCAGACGTCATTTTTTTAACGATCGCAAGATTGTTTAAACCCTGTTTGGATGGAGGTCATATGAGTCTCTGTTTCTGACGAAATTTTAATAGAATGTTAGAGGGATATAATGATGAATTTACAAATTTTTATTTTCCAAAGAAATTAAAAAATGAGGGAAAAATAGGGGTGGGAGTAGCCAAGTTGGCTACTCCCAGGGGGCAGTCCCATTTAACCCTATACATACATACATACATACATACATACATATATATATACATATATATGGGTAAAATGGGGCTGCCCCCTGGGAGTAGCCAACTTGGCTACTCCCACCCCTATTTTTTCCTCATTTTTTAATTTCTTTGGAAAATAAAAATTTGTATATTCATCATTATCCATCTAACATTCTATTAAAATTTTGTCAGAAACAGGGACTCCTAGGCCCTCCATCCAGACGTTATTTTTTTAACGGTCGCAAGATTTTTTAAATCAACCCTTTTTGGATGGAGGCCATAGGAGTCTCTGTTTCTGGGAAATTTTAATAGAATGTTAGAGGGATATAATGATGAATTTACAATTTTTTATTTTTCCAAAGAAATAAAAAATGAGGGAAAAATAGGGGTAGGAGTAGCCAAGTTGGCTACTCCCTGGGGACAGCCCCATTTAACCCTATATATATATATGAGGATAGGGAGTATGCACCCATGTGCATGTAATTCTACATGCCCCATTTAACCCTATATATCTATATATTCGTTGTCATTGGATTGGACCGGTTTGGATTTATACGTTTAATGGATCGGATCGGATTGAAATTTTTACAAATCCGTTCATTTATGGATTGGATCGGATTATTGTTAAAATCCAATCCGATCCAATCGTTAATCCGTTAATAAATAATATTATATACTACTTTATTTATTCTCAATAAAGCATATTATATAGTACATTTTATTTGAAAGCCATGTGTAAATATTTTACTACACACAACTTGCTCGAAAACCTCTTATCCCATCCTACTAGTTGGTTTAGAAAAAAAGTAATATCTACCCGCAATGTCCTTTAGGCCCTTCCAATTTTTCAAATGAAACAAACTTCTAAAATAATAATACATAAACCTAAACCCACTCGGGACCCATTACAAACAAAACACTCACCTGCGCCATACACATCTCCACCCTCAGGTGCACACATATCTCCGCTGGATGTTGTCCTTGTCCTAGTTGTGCGCTTGCGCAACTAGGTCTTCCTTGCACATGCGTAGTAATCTAGTTGTAGTTCCTATTTGATATATACAAATTTGCAATTTTATTCAAAGTCAATATGATTCTTTTATGATTTCTACAGATCACAAGTATGTTATTTTTATATAGTTATACAATGATCGGTTGTAATAAATTCATAACAAGCATATATGTTTTTGCTTTTCAAAAAAAATTAAGTGAAATTGCTTTCCAAAAATTAACTATTCTTTTCTTTACATTTATACATAATATCAAATTTAGAACCATGATTCGAACGTGGAGTTCGACTATGCTACAAACTCAATCATAGATTAGGTGAGCATTAAAAATCCGAACCAATCCGATCCAATCCGTAATCCGGTGGATTGGATTGGATTGGATTTGCATGTTTAATGGATTGGATTGGACTGGAAAAATCAAAAATCTGTTATGTGTGGATTGGACACGGATTAAGCCAAAATCCGATCCAATCCGATCCATGTGCACCCCTATATATATAGGGTTAAATGGGGCTACCTGGGAGTAGCCAACTTGGCTACTCCCACCCCTAATTTTCTCTCATTTTTTTATTTCTTTGGAAAATAAAAATTTGTAAATTCATCATTATATACCTCTAATATTCTATTAAAATTTAATCAGAAACAGAAACTCCTACGGCCTCCATCCAAATAGGGTCGATTTAAAAATCCTGCGACCGTTAAAAAAATGATGTCTGGATGGAGGGCCTAGGAGTCTCTGTTTATGATGACATTTTAATAAAATGTTATAGGGATATAGTGATTATATAAATTATTATTTTCCAAAGAAATAAAAAAATGATGGAAAATAGGGGGGTAGCCCCATTTTACCTAATATATATATATATATATATGGGGTTGCCCCCTAGAGGGAGCTAACTTAGCTCCTCCCGCCTTATTTTCTTCAAATTTTTTATTTTTTCGTAATTTTTTCCGTGAATGGTCATCACTATATCCCTAGATTATGTCATAAAAATTTCGTGTGAAACAGAGACTCCTACGGCCTCAATCCAAATAGTCATTTTTTTAACGATCTCAGGATTTTTTAAATCGGCCCCGTCTGGATGGAGGTCGTAGGAGTCTTTTTTTGAATGAAATTTGAATGACATAATATAAAGATATAATAATGAATTTATATAATTTTTATTTTCAAAAAAAAATAAAAAAAAGTGAAAAATAGGGTGAGGGGAGCTAAGTTAGCTCCCTAAGGGGCATACACATTTTACCCTATATATATAAATCAGAGTTATCGTATGAGAGCCAAAACTTGTGAGAACATGAGAGATTGCATTCTGGACCACATGATTCAACCATGAGAGAGAAGACAAAACAATGTCGTACACAATGCATGCTCTCACAGATTTTTGCTCTCATAGGATCACTTCGGGAGGAGAGAACAAAAAATTGTGAGAGCATGAGAGCATGAGAGCATGCATTCTGGACCACATGATTCACCCAGGAGAGAGAATACAAGAAGAGAGAAAACAGAATTACTCCTATGCTCTCATGGCTCTTATAGGATCACTCCTATATATATGGGTAAAATGGGGTTGCCATGGGGGGAGCCAACTTGGCTCCCCCACATCCCGCGTCATTTCGATCGTTTTTTTATTATTTTTTTGAAAATTTCTTTCGTGGATTTTCATCAATATATACCTATATTATACCATTCAAATTTCGTGCGAAATAAAGATTTCTACGACCTCCATCCAGAAGAGTCGTTTTTAGTAATTCTGTTACCGTTAAAAATGATTGTCTGGATGGAGGCTGTAGGATTCTCTATTTTGTACAAAATTTAAATAGCATAAATATATGGATATAGTGATGAATATTCACGGAATAAATTTTCAAAAAAAATTTAAAAAACGGGTGAAATGCCGCAGAAGGAGCCAAGTTAGCTCCCCTGCGCGGACAACCCCATTTAACCCCTATATATGTATATATATAGGGAAAATAGGGTTGTCCCCTGAGGGCAGTCAACATGGTTGCCCGCTCTATTTTTGGGCATTTTTTTTTGAAAAAATATTATAATGTATATTCATCCCTATATCCCTCCTACATGTCATTCGAATTTCCTTAGAAACAGAGACTCCTACGGCATCCATCCAGACAGGGTCGATTTAAAAAATCTTGCGACCGTTAAAAAATGACGTCTGGATGGATGTCGTAGGAGTCTTCGTTTCTGATGAAATTCGAGTGGCACATAGGAGGGATATAGAGATGAATATACATGGTGATATTTTTCCCAAAAATAAAAAATTTTGCGAAAAATAGGATGGGGGCAACCACGTTGGCTGCCCCTAGGGAGAAACCCCATTTTTCCCATATATGTGTGTGTGTGGGTGGGTGGGTGAGTGTGGATGTATGCACCAATTTGGACCCAATAATAAGGACCAGCGGTGCAAGAAGCTGTCTAGCCGTTTGGACGGGCATCTCGGACCGTTTCGAGCCAATACGACCGTCCGAGCTGAGCCGATCAAGTAAATAACGACTCGAGTCGCAACCGGCAGCAGAGGACAAGAGTAGTTTTTGTAGCGATGCAAAACGGCGACTGAACTCCCGCCCAACGGTTTCGTCATGGGCACGGCACCCAAACGAACAGCGGAATATTCCATTCTTTTCCTTCAACGATACTCTTTCACTCCAGTCTACTCCATTACCCCTCTATTTAAACCCCCTCGTCCCACCTCCAATTCCCATCCGCATCACTACACGCAAACAGATCCAAATGGGAGCAGCGATCGTGTTCCTCCTCCTCTCGATCGCGAGGGCGGCGGCTGCGATACCGTCCACGCTGGACGGGCCGTTCGAGCCCGTGACCATGCCCTTGGAACACGCGGGATTCCGGGGGGCCGCGGTTGACTTGCCGGACACCGATCCGAGGGTGCGACGGACGGCGAACGACTTCGAGCCGGAGCAGATCTCCGTATCGCTATCTGCCACGCACGATTCCGTCTGGATTTCGTGGATAACAGGTATGATGCCTTGTTGGGAGTTTCGGACAACGGGGATGGAATAAAGCTTTTGTTGCTTTTGGTTGTAGTGGGGATTGAATTTGCACCATTAGATAGATTTATATCTTCTGAAGGTAAAGTATCTTAATATTGTTTTAATGCGTAAAAATTTAATTTCTTCCTGATAGAGATGTAGCACTTGTTAATTGTAAGTAGCCGGTCCCCGATGGATGCAGGTGGTTACAATGGTATATTTTGTAAAAAAATTATAAATTATACTATTTAGAGTAAATTACGAATAAAATCCCTGAATTATACCCTCAACTTTATTATCAATTTTATTTATTTTTTTAAATAATGTGATACTTGATTTTTAAGATTTATTCTAATATGATCTGCGAGTAATGAAATTTAGTTTGCTCTAATATTCAGAAGACCGAAGCTCATTGCTTAACTACTGATTATTTAAGCACGTTTTTTACTTGTCTACTTCAACACATGGTTTCGCTATCAGTGCAATGATTGGCTCCTATTTTGGTAAAACTTGAACTGCCTATGTTTGAGATATGAAATTCTTCGGCTTAATACTCTTAAAATGCTCATTTTCATTCAAATTAAAATGCACCTTCTTCTTGGACAGATAAAGAAGCGATGCTTTTTTATTGTCCATTAATAATTATAGGGATTTTTGGACTTTCACAGTTCCAAGCTTTTTTCCCGAATCACTTATATCCCTACATTTTGCAATTACTCTTGTATCATTTTATTGTCACAAAATACAAAGTAATGTACTTCAGCTGTTACATATGTGCTCCTATAATACATTAATAATTAGAAACTATTGTGAGTTTTTTTAGAATACAGAGTTTAATTGCAAAAAAGTAGGGGCATACATGTTTATGGAAAAAAAATTAGAAAGACACACGTGTAAAAATTATGTAAGATCGACCCATATTGTCTTTCCTGAAATCATATTTCCTATTTGAAATTTAATGAGCATCCTAATTTTGAAAGTATTTGTAATAATTTGAGTAAATAGATTTATTGTTTTGCAAATGTTGTATTATGTTCTTGGTATGAATCAAGGTTTTAAAAACCGGACCGGACATTGAACCGACCAGTCTTCGGTTTGGTCCAACCGTGTCGAATCGTCGGTCCAAACCGGTCGGACCGGTGATGACATCAGCATGACGTCATCATTCTTATCGACTCGGAAAAAACCGGACCGGACTTAATTTACTGATCAGACCGGTCGAACCGGTTTTCTGAACCAATAAAATCGGGTATATATATGTAAGTATGTATTTATATATCAATGGAATAATTGTTAGAAATTTCAGATATTTAAATAGAATAACATGATTGCCTATTTCGAGTAAAACTCTACAAAGTTAGTCGTATTTTCTAGAATTATATATGAATAGTATTGTAATCATTTATTTATAGTTGTTTCAAAAAAATTACTCTAAGAAAGTATTGACATAACGTATATTCCAAAAAAGAGAGGGACATACCTTATATCACAGAAGTTAAGAAGGGCATCATGATAAAAAAGTCCATTATTTCATTATTTAAATCTTTATTTTTTGAAAATTACCAAATCATCAAAATTGGGTCAATCCGGGTCAATCTGGTCCGACCACCCGGGTCAACCCGGTCCGACCACCGGTCGGATCCGGTTTTTTAATTTTTAATTTTTTTGAAATTAATTACAAAGAACCGGCCGAACCGACCGGGTCGGGTCCGGTTCCCGGTCCGACCGGCCGGTCCGGTCCGGTTTTTTAAACCATGGTATGAATAACCATTCTGGCATACAAGTGTCCTTTTTATTTTTACAAGAATGATTTGCCAGCTTGTCCTTTTACTAGAACAACACACATACTTTAATTTTCAACGAAATGCAATTTATAATTTATGTGATTATGTGAATGAAAAAAGTGCGTACTGATGGTATTGGCATTAAATGAGGAAATTAAGCTATTAGCAATTGCTCGGTAAAGGTAAATGTATAAGTAGTTTGGACTGGTCCGATTCAAGTTCGGACCATTGTTTCCGAGTGGAGTTTGCAATCAAGGCAGACATTAATACTAGACTTTAAAACCATTGACAGTCCGAAGTCCACTATGTCAAATGAAGTTAGGATTGGACTATGCATGGCCCGTAAAAGCCTAATACATATATATACAGAAATCCATTCACATACATACATGTGTGTATGCATATATAGATATGTATAAGTATGTGGCCTTATATGTATATGTATATATGTATGGGGGGAGGATGTGTTTTTGATATGCATGAGTAACCATCGGATCCGACGTGACATGTCGTTTATTCATGCTTCCGCTGGTCACGTGGATCCGGACCTAAATAGTTGTCAGTGCCAGTTTTCCTCGATAACGGATCGGGGACCTAAGCCCGGGACGCTACAAATGGTATCAGAGCCAAATTCTCTCTGATAGTGGAATGAGCTACCTGAGAGGTGGAGCCGCCCCTACAAGAGGTTGGAGGAAATGGCTACCCGGAGCGTGCAGGCGCCACTATCATTGGGAATAAGTGATGGGCCATGTCGCAACGAGGATGTTGCGAATATAAGTGGGGGAGGTTGTAGCACTCCAACCCCAAATATAGTGCCATACCTAAAACTCACAAAGTGTGGGTGTGATTTATAAGTGATGGGGATTACTACTTGTCAACTTGAACTTAAGCATTTTAGGTGGTTGTCAACGGGTCTATTTGGGTTCGAACCCAACAAATTATCAGGATCAGTTTTCCTCAATGACGGACCAGAGACTTAAGCTCGGGATGTTACACAAAGAAAGCCCACAAAGTTCATGCCGAATCTATTTCTCGTGCCTGATTTTTTTCACCCTATTTCCACATCGTCTTCTTTGCTTGAGGATCATGTACAGTTTATCTCGTTTTTATTGTCATATTAATCTTACTTGATATGCTGCAACAGGAGAGTTCCAAATAGGGGATAATATCAAACCACTTGATCCTTCGAGGGTGGCGAGTGTTGTTCGCTATGGCGAGTCGGAGAGGCGGCTGGAAATGGAGGCCACCGGGCATTCCCTCGTGTACAATCAACTCTACCCCTTCCAAGGACTACAGAACTACACCTCCGGTATCATACATCACGTACGCCTCACAGGTAATCCATCCGATTTCCATTGAAATCCACTTAAATTGTATGGCAAAAAAAATAGATTTTGTCGGGAAGCAGAAGAAAAATCCATGTAATCAGATTTAACAAGGAGAAGACTCAAATCTAAAATCTCCCTCTCCCTATTGCAGGTCTAAAGCCCTCAACGCAATACCACTACCAATGTGGGGATCCTTCAATCGACTCCATGAGCCAGATCCACGCCTTCAGGACGATGCCGGTCGCTGGACCTCGGAGCTACCCAGAGAGGATAGCTGTTGTGGGAGACCTCGGGCTTACCTACAACACCACCGCGACCGTGGAGCACATGAGGAGGAACAATCCTGACCTGTTCTTGTTGATCGGCGACGTCTCCTACGCCAACCTCTACCTCACGAACGGAACGGGCTCGGACTGCTATTCTTGCTCCTTCAACGACACGCCTATCCACGAGACCTATCAGCCGCGTTGGGACTATTGGGGCAGGTTGGTGCTCTTATCAACTCCATTGCACATGTACGTATATGTATGTATGTATATCGAATTTGATTTGTTTGGACTATGTTTGATATTGAAGGTTCATGGAGCCACTGGTGTCGGAAGTGCCGATGGTGGTGGAGGGGAACCACGAATTAGAGCCTCAGGCAAACAACAAGACCTTCGAGGCGTACAGCGCCAGATTCGCGTTCCCTTCGGAAGAAAGCGGATCTACTTCGAAATTCTACTACTCCTTCAACGCGGGAGGTGTGCATTTCATCATGTTGGGGGCCTACGCTGACTACAAGAAATCAGGTAACATCTACGAATCACCCTTACATAAAGCTTGCAAGACCTGGAATTTAATCTCACACAAAAAGTTTGAGAGTGTGTTATAAGAGCGAGATTGCTACTTCACAATATGGATTTGAGCATAAATGGTTGTCAATAGATTCACTTGAACACAAACATAACAAGTTATTATGTCCAAATTTTCCCAATAAGAGTTTGGGAACTTAAGCCCGAGGCCGGAATAGATTGAATCCTCGATTAATGTTCTACATGTCCTCCGAATTTCGCTGAAATCTGATATCATTTGCTATTTTTATCTTAATAGTCAAAGATCATGTCAACATTTAAGCATATTAAATCTCATGAAAAAAGAACCAGATATCCGATCATTACTATTAGTACTCTAAATAAGTGGAACTTTATTTTCATTGTGCAAGGAAAAGTAATATGAATGAAAGAGAAAAGAATAAATTTTCATTGATCGATTTACTTTTACTAAAATTCAATAGGGAAATAATGGGAACACAAATGGATGTGATTGTGCTTTAAAGGAAATATATTGAAAAAACAGTTTATCTTTAATTCGTAAGGAAATGAGGGGGGAGGGGGGGGGGAGAGAAAGCCGAGGAGGAGGAGCATGAAAAAAGATCCCTTTATAGGAAAATAAATCTAACATTTCGGATT
This sequence comes from Ottelia alismoides, assembly GCA_037367405.1. Classification (NCBI taxonomy): domain Eukaryota; kingdom Viridiplantae; phylum Streptophyta; class Magnoliopsida; order Alismatales; family Hydrocharitaceae; genus Ottelia; species Ottelia alismoides. The sequence goes on from JAZKJV010009014.1 coordinate 93,403, forward strand.
TTCAAATGGAAATGGTTTTCTTTGTTTTCATCTCTGCTGTTTTTAAAGACCACTAACGTCCCCTTATTGTAGACATGAAAAGAATAGAACTATAGTTTCCATATTTTACGGTAACACAATCGTAAAAAATCCCTATTTAGAAACCACCCTTTTTTGGATTTTCTTGCAACAATACTTTATTAGTTGTGACCTTATATCACTACACATTTACACTTCTGCCCTTTTACCTTTACAAGTGTAAATTTGTAAGGGTAAGGGGGACAAGTGTTCTTGCAAAAAAGAGAGGCATAATTGTAACTGCATAATCTCGAAAAGCACAAGTAACCTTTTTTATTTCTTGATGGGCTCGACGCCAAATAAATTGTGATCATTGCCTCCCATTAGTTACGCAAGCAATTCTGGACTTGGCCCAAATCTTATATTTAAGTTAAGAGCATTGGGCCTCTAATATAAACTTATCTGATAACAAAATGTTTTAGACCTTTTCCCATTACTTCCCACTATAATTAAATATACCTAACACCACAAACGCAATAGCACATAAAAAAATAATAAAATGTCGAATATTTATATGTATGTATATACGACAGGACATGTTAGTGTTGTTGGTACATGTACATATATAAAATCGAATACTAAGCATTGCAATTTAGTATAATTTTACAATTATCAATGAATGCAATAATTGTTTCTATTTCACTAATTACGGTTTATATAACAACGATTAACCGTTACTTTTGTCTATCAAAGTTTGCGTCAATTTTGTTGTAGTGTATTCGTGTATCTCGGTTTACTATGATCAAAGCATACAATTAGAAGCTCAACTGATGCTTGATCTGCTGATGATATGAAGGTGAGCAGTACCGATGGCTGGAAAAGGACCTCGAGAGCGTGGACAGATCGGTGACGCCGTGGCTGGTTGCAGCCTGGCACGCGCCATGGTACAGCACCTTCAAGGCACACTACCAGGAAGTAGAGTGCATGCGAGTCGAGATGGAAGACATCCTCTACCGCTATGGAGTCGATCTCGTCTTCAACGGCCATGTAAGTACTTCTCATTCACTTAAATGATCTGGTGGTTGAAGGGAGCAGATACTCTACTGTGCAGCAGGGATCAGCTGTAACATGAGAGTATGCTCAAACCTTCACACGGTAAGGGCCCACAAAACCCTTGATTTCATGCGAACCGCTCGATGGAGTGGCTCGGGCACACTCACAAGTTGCAGTAGATCCCTGCTGCACAGCAGAGGATCCGCTCGAGGGAAACGGATCCTCTGTTGTAGGGAGGATTGCAGCCGAGATGCTGTAATCCTCTCTAGGCTTTTTTATGATTTTGATTTCAAAATCTAACCTTATAGATTGAATTTTAGTTTAATTGTCTACATATCCTCCAAATTTCGTCTGAATTCGAGTTTATTTACTATTTTAACTTAATAGTAAAACATTCGATAAATCGGGTGGTTGAATAGCTTGTTGAGCCGTCAGCTCAGCAAAACAGAACGGAATTTATCGTAAATCGTCTGTTATTAAATATATCGATCACAGCCTGCACATGAAATTCACGCAAATCGAATAACCATTGCTATACTAATAACAATGTTTAATATAATAGCGGTTCCATGTTGTCATTCTCATCAAAATTTATTGCAGAGATTATCCCAGAGAATCTCCCTGATTACCAACGTCTTTGTTACAAAACTAGTCGTCTCCATTGTTGCAGGTCCATGCCTACGAGAGATCGAACAGGGTGTACAACTACAACCTCGACCCGTGCGGCCCCGTCCACATCGTCGTCGGAGACGGAGGGAATCGTGAGAACATGGCCATTGGCTACGCAGACGAGCCCGGGAACTGCCCCGACCTGTCCGTGACGCGCGACAGGCACGAAAGTGCCTCTTGCGCCTCCTCCTTCGCCAACGGCCCTGCTGCCGGCAACTTCTGCTGGGACCGGCAACCGGAGTATAGCGCATACAGGGAAAGCAGCTTCGGCCACGGAATCCTGGAGGTATTACAGTAGCAAAATAATAAAATCGAAATTAAACATTTGATGAATACGTTGCATAAATAACCTTTATCCTTCAATACTCACAAGGAGCAATACGTTCTTTGAGATAATTGTTGCCAAAATCTTAAAGATTAATTGCTGCAAATTTCAAAAATAGTCTACGAATATAGAGAGGCTGCTGCAGCAGACTCTGCAGTAGGTGTGTGGGTCGTTCGATCTTGATCGAACGGTTCACACGATTTTGTACTTTTTTTAGGTTGTGAAATCGTGTGAACCGCTCGATCAAGATCGAACGACGCACACATCTACTGCAAAGTCTGCTGCAGCAGCCTCTACAACAGACGATCCCATCTCTATCATAGCGGCAACATATAACCTTATTAATTGGATTATTTAAAATGTCTACAATTTTGCAAGAGGCAGGATCAATCTTCGTATTTTCAGCGACGGTTTATACGACAATGACGCTTGAAATATACGTTGTTATAGATCTATTTTGTTGTTGAATTGTATCGAGGTGTTGACATGGGAGATGATGCAGGTTAAGAACGAGACGCATGCGCTGTGGACGTGGCACCGGAACCAGGACGCGTACGCAAGCGCGGGGGATCAGGTGTACATCGTGAGGCAGCCGGATAGGTGCCCGGCCGGAGGCCTCAGAACGAAGCCCCTGATCACCAATCGTTTCATCAAGGACAAGATAGCAGCTTAGCACACACCCTTGTCCCAGAGCATGGGTTTATATCCATCATATGCTATCCCGGATACGTTTCTCTCGTTATCCAATCCACCAGATTCCAGACGTGGGACTGGAGGGGGTGTCTCATATATGCCGTTTAGCCACTCGCGAAACGATGGGTGGGTGAAGATATTTGTTGTATTCTTTGTGCTGTATGATGTGGTTTAGGGTTTGTGTTATTGGGGTGCTGTACTATTGGATTCCTACGAATATAATTATGAATATAGATGTTATCGTATATTTATCTTTTTTAAAATCGAATATAGAAATTGATATTTTTGTGGATACTCAAAATCACAAATCATAGACTTATATATGGATCTCGATATGAAAAGAATATTTATAATGCGAATACAAATATCATGTAGATTCATAAGAAATATCTTTGTAAAATTAAAAGTAATGGCTGATTAAATTATAATGGCTTAAACTACCATTCACGGTAATATAAAAATATAATAAAGCAATATGCTATCCATCTCCATATTCGTACTTGCATAAAAATAAAAACCTGTATCCTAAAATGAGAGTATCAAAAATCTTGTCGTGTATATATGTTGAATGAAATTATTTGCATATTTGATAGATAAATAATTCACAAGGGTATGTTTCCCTTTTATGATTTGTTTAAAGTTGATATAGGGCATGTTCGTCTTACGGTAACTAATAATTTTAGATGAGTCTAATAAATAATCAATGCAAGTTGGGATGAGATAAAATTTTTTTTACACAAGTACAGATACCTCTTTTAACGGCGGGACATCCTCAGCTATTCAACTATAAACGCCATCCAAGACGGCTTTTCTCGACGGTTCCCAAAAAATACATGAATCATTCAAACATAGATTGAAATAGGAGTTGGTTCATCTGGAAGCTTTTAAAACACAGTGCACCTTGGAAAATAAGGAACTAGATAAATACATAGGTCCCACATACATTCCACACCCGAAAGGTACCCGAAGGCAGATCCTCTGTAGTACTGCAGAGTCTGTTGCAATTGCCCGAACCGCTCGATCAAGGTATCCTGCATGGATCTTCCCCAAAAGCCCCATGATCACTGAGGTCAAGAATGTAGAAAAAACACAAATTTGCCTATGGTGATCCCTTGCTCTCATGTCGAATTTTGCTCCTCGATTAGGCTTGTGGAGCTGGGGGCAATCGTTTCGTTGCAGTCACCTCTAGACTTATTCATATCTGGATAATACCCTTGTGCCTCGAATTGCACTGCCAGCCCTATAAACCAACAAGCCTCCTTCGACACCTTGCCGAGGCTATTTCTAGGTATATCCGGCAGTTTCAACAACCGTCGTAGTAGGAGCGTTGTCGGCGGTTCGCAATATATGTCTGTAGTTATAAACCAAGGTTTTTATCAGTTGTATCCCTCTGAGATATTGCAATTTCAGTTATGCCCCTCCCTTTTTGAGAATATCAGTTGTGCCCCCGACTTCTTATCATTCTATCACTTGTGCCCCTCAGGTTAGTTGTCGTCCATCTCCAAGGCAAACATACGTTAACTATGAGGATACAACGGGAATTAGTTTTATAAAATGGACTGAAATGTCCAACCCTTCTTCTTCCTCCTCCCCCATTCTCTTCCCCCCCCCCCCTCCCTCTCTTTCTTCTCCCAGCCACCTGCTCCTCAAGTGGCTCCTCCCGCCCGCCCTCAGCCCTTCCCTACGCCCCCGCCTCCCCCTCTGCCCCCGAGCTCCTCCCCTTCTGCTCCTAGCGCCTCCCTCTACCCCATGCTCCTCCCCCCGCACCTGCGCCTCCCCCTTTGTGCTCGAGCTCGTCCCTCCACCCCGAGCTCCTCCCCGACCCTCGCACCTTTGCCCCCGCTCCTCCACGACCCCTTCCGCCCCGAGCTCCTCTCCGCCCCCACTCCTCCACGGCCCCCTCTGCCCCAGCTCCTTCCCAGCCCGCCCCGATCTCCTCCACGGCCCCCTCCACCCCATCTCCTCCTTAGCCCGCCCCGAGCTCCTCCCCAGCCCTCGCACCTCCGCCCCCGCTCCTCCATGGCCCCCTCCGCCCCAGCTCGCCCCAAGCTCCTCCACAGCACCCTCCGTCCCGGCTCCTCCCCAGACCGCCCTGAGCTCCTCGGGCCCCTCCGCTCCAGCTCCTCCCCAACTCACCCTGAGTTCCTCCATGGCCCTCGCACCTCCGCCCCCGCTCCTCCACGACCCCCTCCGCCCCGAGCTTCTCCTCCGCCCCCGATCCTCCACGATGCAAGGAGGCTGATTAATTCATGAAAATTCATCGAAAAATTCAATAAAATTCACTTTTTGATCCGTAATGAGTGATATATTCGTGAAAATGCAAAAATTTTAACAATCTGATGGATGCATGAAGGTGTAACTAAGAGAGAGAAACTATGAAGAGAAAGGAAAAAGAACAAATGGAGGAGGAAGAAGATGAAGAAGTCTGGACAATTATACCCCTCTTAACTGCATCATGGTTTGATAAAACCATGATTAAGTCAACTCATTGATGATTAAACTAACGGAGGGGCACAAGTGATAGAACGACAAAAAGTCGGGGACACAACTGATATTCCCAAAAAAGAAGGGGCATAACTGATATTGGAATATCTCAGAGGGGCACAACTGATAAAAACCCATAAACTATAGACAAAGGTCTATAATAAATGCCATCAGCTCTATTAACTTTGAAATCTCAGCCGTCGAGTTTCATTTTCACGGTGTTTTTCAGAACAGCCACAGATTTTACAAAACCATCAACGAAGACCTAATTACCTCAACAATTTTCATAACATAGTCGCAGATTTTTGCTGAACGGTTTAAAATGTATGTCGACGGTTGAGAAACCGTTGATATAACGATATGGGTTTTTATCAGTTGTGCCCCTCCGAGATATCGCAATATCAGTTATGCCCCTATCTTTTTGGTAATATCAGTTGTGCCCCCGACTTCTTGCCAATATTTCACTTGTGCCCCTCAGAGGGGCATAACTGATAAAAATCTTTTATCAGTTATGCCCCTCTGAGGGGAACAAGTGAAATAGTCGGGGGCACAACTGATATTACCAAAAAGATAGGGGCATAACTGATATTGCGATATCTCGGAGGGGCACAACTGATAAAATCCCTAACGATATTTAAAGTCGTTGCTCCATAAAAAAAATATAAATTTATGATCATATTTTCTCAGCGGTTTTTAAACAACCGATGACCATGTGTCAGCAGTTTTTAAACAGATATTTTTAAATAATTATTAAAATAATTGTATTTAGTTAAATAGACAGCATATCAAGATAATTAAAAAATGGGAATCTATCAGCACCTCAGGTGTCGATTTGAGGAGCTCGGCCCAAATCGACATCTAAGGTGATGATTTGGAGTGTAGTCTCCAAATCAGCACTGAGAGCCAATCCCAAATCGACACCTCAAGTGTGGATTTGAGGATGATTGTTGGCGCTCTTCTCAAATTGGCACCCGAGGTCTCGATCTGGAGGGGAACAACCGTTGACGAAGATGATCATTGCACAATTGCATCAACTTTGTCAAGGGTGTCGGATAAGTTAGGCCAAAGGGCATATGAGTAATACGATCTGTCAAATGTATCATGCATGTTCACTACTGACGGAAGACATAAGTTCACTCATGAGGTATTGGGTCCAATCAAATTCCATGTATAGTCATCTTGCTTGGAAGCATGACAAGAATTTGTAGGGTATACTGTATGCTTTTGGAAAGCATATGATCGATACCAACTTTCAATGATCAAATGAGAAACTTAATGATAAATTTTTTTGAAGAAGACAGTTTAAATATGATCTAAAACTTCAGATTTATTCTAGGTCTTTCAGTATGCATGATATACGAGTATTTGGAATACTCGAGAGTATGTGATCGTAATGATTGTATACCCATGACGCTTCCATTCCGATGGACTGATGAAAAAAATTTGGATTTTAGCAACTCATCTCAATAGATTAGTAATCTGATCTTAGTACAAATGTTAGACATTGAAATGAATGTGATTCGGATGCAATGAGAAGATTAGATTTACAGTTTGATTTAATCAAACATCTTTGAGAGGATACTTTGATATGGATATGAGATGTGATTTCATCCAACTCAATATACAGGGAATGTACAATCACCATGTCATTTTTTAATTAATGTAGATAAATTGGACGTCCTTCGACGAGGAAGAAATCACACAATTGCATCAGCTTATATTTATGATGTTATAGGTATGGATATACCGGATTGTGTTATGCGTCAATTTGAGATGTGATAATATATCTCAGTCTCCGTTGAGAGGATAAACGTTATCCCTCGACACAATAAAACATGAAGTACTGGCATCTTAGATTAGTCTATTCTAAATCAACATCACGTGGATCGTTGAAGGGATAGAGAACAAACAATAGTCTTTGAGCATGGGGATGTAAATAATGATGTCTACATGTAATGGTACTGGAGTATAACAGGAAGGTGGATCTTTACGTAAATTCCACCTTCTACAATAGCTTACCAATCACATGAGCCATTAGAAAGATGTCTGTTGCGTTGCATGTAATTACATTTATTTTTACTATATTATATTAGTTTATTAAATTATAAATTAATAAGTAGATACACATTCTGCAAGGAAGGAACATTCTAGATGAAATTAGACGATCAATAGATTTGGCATGTACTATGCAGGTAAAATTTGAAGTTACAATTACGTATTTTGATGACACATTCAACATATTCTCATTGATGTATACATTCCATCAATATGACCAACCGTACATGCCACTACATGAGAAACATACCTTTGGAGAATCAGATTTCATTAATTCTTTGATGCAGCTTTAGATTTAGCTTGTTCTCTTTTAATAAACGTGCTTTTATAATTATATGATGCAAATCTTTTAAGTATGAGCAATGCGGGATAAAGTGTGGAGGCGTCCCAACAACAACAACTAACTTTTAGGACTTTAGGTTGCAATAATTTTTTTATCTAATTATCACATTAACTCAATTTATTTTTTTTAGATATTGATATAATATAAATTTTTTATATATGAGTTATGCGAGATATAGTGGACAAGGGTTGTCACAAGAGCAATCAACTTTTGGGACTTCAGGTTGAAATAATTTCTTTATCTAATTTTATCAATTACATTGTTTACATTTTTAAATACTAAATATAATGAAAATCTCTTATGTATGACTTACGCAGGATATAACAGACAACTTAACTCCAATGATTGGTAATTGGCTTGTAATTCCTTTAAAAATCGTTCAGAAAATCCAGCATAGAGCTGCTCTCATTGAATCTCAGGTTCACCAATCTCCTGAAAAGAAACAAGTTATTGCTTCTTGTCTTGGAGTCACATAAATTTTCTAACTTCAACCATAAACTTCGAGCATGATTCTCATTTTGAATGTGATTGTAGAAGTTATCATCAACCAACTGTCTAATGAAACTACATGATTGATGTTGTTCAAAATCTCATTTCATCATGTAATTTGGCATCGGGATTTTGATCGGAAAACGTGGGAAGGGACATAACCCTAACTTATAAGTGATCTTTCATCTTAGACTTCCACAAATTGCATCATTCGACTTGAATCAAAATCGTACGTGTAATCTACCATAAAACGTAGCTTTGATACCACTTGCTAAAAAAATAGGACACTGTCCAATATAAATCATGTATTTTTCAAAGCCTCCCTATTCTTGAGTGCAGGTTCGGTGATCCATGCCATGTCGGATGAGCAAGATATGCAGAAGACGGGGGAGCTTGCCTCCTCATTTTCTTTTACCTATGCTAAACCAAGCTTGAACGGAACCGTTGTTTCATGATATCCACTACAACAAAACAAGCCTATAAAACATTTTTTATAGTGGCGAATATTATTCGTTACGAAATGATTTTTATACCAGAAGTTAACGGCGGCTGTCATGGAGGCAAGTTCCTTAGTAGTGTACTTGAATAACATAATTCCTCGGATATGATCCCAAAGATGTTAATTCCCTAAATAGTGTATTAAAATCACATTTACAAAAATGTGTTATACATGTCGCATATATAAAAGATGACACTTGTACAATAATATATCGAAGTTGGGTTTTTTTGGCATTTCCTTGTTATAAAGCATTCATAGAATGCGACATCAAAACTCACAATTTTGATGTCGCATTCTAATAACGCGATATAGACTTTTCCTAGGTGTTTCAAAATTTGTAATGTATGGATGTCGCATGTTTAATATGTGATATACATAACGCATTTTAGACATGCGACATCACTGCATTATTCAAGGAATTAACATCTTTGGGACCATATCTGATGTTCTTCAAGTACACTACCAAGGAATTTGCCTCTGGGTCTCATGTATGTTGCTACGTCATTTGCAACAATCATTGCTATTTTTTAAAATTTAATTAATCGATGTTATTTTTAAATTTGAATATTAGCGACAATTAATTTAATTTTTGAGAAATAGTAAGGGATCAGCATAGCTAAAATGCTTATAATCCAAAAATGTATAAATCCCACTAAAATTAATTAATCCAACGATCACAGTAGAAAGGGAAGGCTGATCCACTTAGATGTAATTGTGTACTGCACCTTAGGCCTATTCATAGCTAAATCAAATCAACTTGCAATAATCCAGCAATGTATAAATCCCAATAAAATTACTACTTGTGTAGGTAATTTAAGCAATACGATTTTTTGCCATAGATGTGAGCAATTCGAGGAAAACGTCTCTTTCTAATCAAATAGCTTACGGACCGATCCATCTCATGTCCATGTTGGTTAATGGTGTTCCTTATTTTTAGCTCTTCTCCCAACATATGGACATCAACATGGATATGGATATCGTGGATTAAGATAGTGGAAGGTATTAGTTTCTAATCAATGCTCTCATTCCGGAAGTGAGAAGAGAAGAGCACTAAATTCCATATTGTGAAGTGAGGAGAAGAACAATATGTTCCATATTGTGGACTCTTAGGACATGTTTGGTATTGGGTTGGGTTGGAGTAATTCTCTGTAAATAGGGATGCAAATGGTTATGGGTATATTCGTATTCGATACATCATCGTATTTTTTATAGAGATTTTGACGTTTGTATCCGTATCCGTTTTAAAATTGATATGGATATAGATATTGTTTTGATATCCGCAAACATCTGTATCCGTATTCGTATCTTTGTTTTCGTATATAAATATAGTCTTAAATTTATTTTTAACCCTATATAACGTAATTCTATACGTTCTTTTACCATATTTGTATAATTTTTATGATACAAACACATTTAGCAAATGTATATCATGTTTTTCCACCAAAATCGTGAATATTTAAGTCGATTCTATAGAGTATTTCTGACATTACTCGTATGCAATCAGTATTTGTTTTACATCTGTATCCGTTTTTTAAAGATATGCTAAGATAGTTTTAATATCCGTAAATATCTGTATCCGCATCCGTATTCAAAAATAGATAAGATTACGATAATACGTACATATATGTATCTGTATCCATCCGTGTGCATCCTACATATGAATAGTAGCTGTTTGGAGAATTAGAAGGACTCGAGACGATTGGAATGATAAATGTGATGTGACATTTATTATGTGTTATATTATTTTTTTAATGACTATAATATGTTTGACATCGTTTCTCCCCCCCCTTTTTCTCAAATAAAAAATATGCATTTCTCTCCTCAGTGACAAAAAATATGATCGCATCCGCTCATCCAATAATTATAAAATAATCAAAATTCAATTATTCTTTTAAATTTCAATATAAATCACATCACAACAATCTCCGACCATTACCCGATATCCGGATCTTGATATTGAATGCAGATGGAGAGGACGTACTCCATTCCAATTCCATTACTGCGAGCAGAATAACAGGTGAGATTTGATTCTGGAGGAAATAGTTGTAGGATAAGGTTGCTGTTGTTGTCAGAGGTGATGTGGTCGTGTTTATTAATGCTGGGTTTCTATTTTCGTCATCCATCTTATTATTGAAGTGAGATATTTTTTAGATGAATGGGTACATCCTTCTTAATTATGCATCATCCTTCAAATAATAGCTTCCACTTAGACTTGGGAAGATCGGTCCAACCATCTCATTTTTACTTAGAAAATAGAAGCCGATTAAAATTGGGCTGGACCGTTAGCTCGACCTGACTGAACCAACTGGATCAAATCACCAGCTCAACCATCTATTTTTTATTTAAAAAATATAAATAAAAAACAAATTCAAATATTTTAGTTTCATCCGGACTCAATATGAATCTTCTTAGATAATTCTCTTCTATACTTCAACGCAAGCCCCATCTCCTAATACCTAAGACTCGATGCTCGCAAGCAAGGTATGATTGTGGCAGAGTCAGGAAAGGAACAAAGGGCGTTGAACTAGTCACTCCGGGACTAGATTGTAGGGGGGGCTGAATAAGGAGCTCAACCGGATCCCATTTCCATGCATCATGAACGGGTGGAGCAACTATATATAGCCTATTGGACACTTTTTGAGATATGATTAGGCACTTCAATGCTCTTCGAGATGCGACCACGGGGACTGTGAAGAGTGGTCCGCGTCAGTGTCCACTGATCCGATCCTTCCTCCGGGTCGAATCCACTTTCCATTGAATCAAAACAACTCGTATCAATGTTAATTATTTTTTAACGGGTTTTTAAATGACTAACTATAGACATTACACACGCATTATACACATATTTGTATGAATTTTATAAAATATATTTAAATATCCAGTGCAGCATGATGCATGCTTATTTGTATGAAATACCAATCAAACTCAATCTGGCATGACTGGATCAGACAAATCAAACCGAAAATAAAATGCATCGATTTTTTCCCGATTATAATGAACTTTTGACGTCATTACCGGTTTAATGGATGGGTCCATCCATTAAAACTCAAAATCTATGCCTGATCAGTTTGATGTCTGATTTAGTATTTAAACCCTTTGCTCGACGTACTCCAACAACAAATTCAAGAATACAGAGAGTTCGGTATAAGCAGTGGATGTAGCCATATCGTTGAACCACTATAAATCCTTCGTCGAGTTATTTTATGTGTTTTCTTTGTTTGATCTGTTTGTGATTATATATATACACAAACACACATATATACATGATTATATGGGGCTGCATCCACCCCATTTTGTGACATTTTTTTTTGAAAAATATCACCATGTATATTCATCTGTATATCCCCCCTATATGTCATTCAAAATTCATCAGAAACAGAGATTTATATGCCCTCTATCTAGAACATGTACGATTACAACAATTTTAAGACCGTTAAAATTACATGTTCTAGATGGAAGGCATAGGAGTATTTGTTTCTGACGAAAATCGAATGGAATATAGAAGGGATGTATAGATAAATATACATGGTGATATTTTTCAAAAAAAAATTAAAAAAATTTGTGGAAAATGAAGTGGCGGCAGCCCCATTTTTTCCATATAGGGTTATATGGGACTGCCCCATGTCGGCTGCCCTCACTCCCATTTTGCAACATTTTTTTTTCCGAAAAATATCACCATGTATATTCATCTATATATCTCTCTTATATGTCATTTAAATTTCATCAGAAACAGAGACTCCTATACCCTCAATTTAAAACATGATTACAATAATTCATATATATATATATATAGGGACCCTTTCAAATGAGGTGGGGTCTCATAGAGATTATAGTGAGCCAACAATAAATACGGTTGGATTAGAATCGGATGGATGGGATCAAAACCACTATCATTATATGGAATGGTTTTGACGATAAAACATTTCTATATATAGAGAATACGAACGTGCGATTTTAATGGGATAGTAGAGAAAAATACGGAACTACAAATTAGGAAAAACTACTTTCTTAAAAACAGACGCCAGGATGGCTAATAGTACAAAAAATATTACTTTATTGGTATAGTTTATTGAATACTACTTTAACAAGTTGCTATTATATGAGACTTTTTTGAAATAAATCTATTATAATTACAAAATTTATGTTTTGGATTTTAAAATTTTTTAACAGATTTAATATGAAAATGTTAGTTGACAATTTGAAAAAATGAACAATAATTTGAAATTGTAACGTATAATAATACAAATATTATGATATGAAACGAAATAACATATACTACTTAAATTTAAAAATTAAGCGAATTTATTAAAAAGATGATGGCCTCATAAAGTATACTATACTTTTTTAAATTAATAATAAAACTCCAAAATTTTGAATTTATGTACTTAATAAATATTAAATTTTAATTATATTTTTAATAAAGTTGTTTGAATTTTACAAATGTATGACGATATTTTGAAATACCTTATAATATATTACAAAAATTTCTTGCATTGTAAAATACAATTCTTATTACATGTTCCGACTTTACATATATAAATTTCAAATCCATCTTAATATGGAAAGCATTGATTAACTAATTAAGATAATGTATCGACGACTGATTATGATAATGATAAAAACATGGAAAGTAATAAATTACTTCCGTAAAGGGAGCTCTCATTCTGCTCCTACATTTCCGCCCAAAAAAACGAGAGACGGTTGTGGCATTTCCAAATCGAACATAATAGTCAGAATTGTAGTTAATATGTTAAGATTTTCCATAAAAAGAGGAGGGAGGGCGGTTTTGATGGTGGTTTTCTATTGGAAAACCGGATTTAATCATGACCATCAATTCAAATCAAACGGTTGTAAATTGTGGCTCACTATAATCTCTATGAGACCCCGTCTCATTTGAAGTTTCTCCTATATATATATATATATATATATATATATATATTGTTAATCTGATTCTTTCCCAACAATCTACACATATACACATATTTGATAAATTCGAGAGGTGAGGATAGGATGTCTTAATTTCCTATTCAAAGATCGACTCTTTGTCTCTGTATTTCACGTCGAGAAATCTTAATCAGAAGTCGAACTCGAATTAATCAAATTTTCAAAATAAAAAACTAAATTTCAAATCAATTTTTGAGCTAACCAATTTGATCAAATACTGAATCGGAGACATCATAATCAGATGGAGATAAAGCCCGATCTCGGATCTCAACCAAACGAGGTCAATTTATAATCCACGTGATATCCTGGCCGTCGGATCCTCGATCGCCGGATTCGAAGGGATCCCCTCCCTGGCAAAGAATCCCAATCAAGTAGGGAGATAGTAAACAATGCTCGGCGACGAAAACAAGGATAACACGTGTCTCCCTCTCCTTCCATCCCCGCCCCCAATCAAAGGGTAAATAAACCCACCCATCCTCTGCACATGACCACATGGATAGCCATCCATGCACCCCGTATAATAGAAACAAAAGCAGTCTACGTATACAAACCCATCCACCCATTGGACTATTACCCCGTCCATGTGCATGGGGACAGTGACGACCCGAACATAACATGCACATCGGTCTAAGGCGGCGCCTCACAGGAGCCTCATCTTGTCAATTAGTAGGGACATTGATATCGGGATGGAAGGGGGCACTGCACTGCATGGCACATGCAGCCCTCGTTCTCTGCTGTCGTTTCCTCGTCACATGTCTAGTCCCTTTGGACCGGGAGGCCATGGACGTCGATGGGCGGCACCGAGAGCGAGAGGGAGATGATTGGGGGAGGATCCTCTGCTGTACAGCAGAGATGCTGTACTTTTTTGTGAATTCAATTTTGAAAATCCAAACTTATAAATTGGGATCATTTTGAGCTTCACATAGAGTCTTTGTAATATCATTAGATGTCAATTTAGCAATAAAATTTTTATATCTAGAGTTCACCTTGGAGTAAGTGACAAATTAGTCCATATAGTATCGAGATAAGGCACGAGAAGTTCTGACGGCTTTTCTCATGACAATAGGGCGATCATCAATCAAGACCCCACTTGCACTGGTCATTCCATCATAAGGGGACTCTGTATCGTCAGAGGAACTGTTTAAGATATTCACAAAGGTCGGGATATTACTTCAGTATTGGCACGACTTGGAGCAGTTGAGGAGGGGGATTGGGTTGGTGGTTTGGTGTTGTGATATCTTCAACCTTCATGAGATCTTCATCTTCCATTTTCTTATCAGTGCTTGTCAATGAAAGATTCCCTTTGGCATCGTTACCAAGAATATACACACCCTCTTCATTGTTATCGTTCTTCGTATCAAGGAGCTCCCTCTTAAGATGATTTTTGGGAAGTAAGACTAATCCTCAAAGAATGTAACATCCTTCCTCACATGAAGACGATGGGTCATAGGGTTACAGCACTTGTAGCCCTTCCGAGTCCATGAGTAGCCAAGGAAGACACATTTTGTAGCATTTGGTCCTAGCTTCTGTAACACGGGTTTAGAGTTGTGAAGAAAACAGACACATCCGAACACACACAGATCCAGGTTGAATGGGGTTCTGTCGGGTTGAACAATGGAAAAGGTGGTCTTTCCCTTGATCACAGTGGAAGGAGTTCTATTGATGAGAAATACAACAGTGAGGATAGCTTCTCCCTAGAAATAATGTGGAACATTCTTCTGGAAAAGAAGGGCCTTTATCGCATCCAAGAGGTCGGTTCTTCCCCTCCGCAATCCCATTCTGTTGAGAAGTATAACTGCAAGACATTTGATGAATAATGCCTTTTTCCTCAAGAAAATCATGTAAATATCCCTCAAGATATTCGCGAGCATTATCCTTTCGTATAGTTTTGACATTTGTTTAATACCGGTTTGATATCACCCTTATAAAGTTCTCCACTATCTATGGAACCTCGCTGCTTTTCAATAGATAGACAATGGTGCATCTTGAAAAATCATCTACGAAGGTAATAAAGTACTCATGACCACCCAGACTCCTCACATTTGAAGGTCCTCACACATCAAAATGAACAATCTCAAACATCATTTTATTATATGGTTTGAAATAAGGGTAAACAACTCTAGTGAGCTTGGCCAGTTCACATACTTCGCATAGGAGAACATCAGTCTAGTGTCATTACATAATGCAGGGAATAAGGTACGGAGAGTAGCAAATCCAAGGTGACCAAGATGCTCGTTCCATTGTTTCAGCTTCTAAATATCTGACTTGCTTTTATTGTCCATATCAGCAACCCAAGCAAAGGCAGCAATTGCAGGAAGGCCGTAGAGTCCTTCTAACATCAGATGGGGTTTTTTTTTCTCATACCCCAAGTATGCACATCAGGGATTGAGGACAAGGTCAACTACATATATAACCATTAATGGATATGCCTAATATGATAGTATAAAAAAAACAGTAATAATAAAATAGATTGGGTATGGGTTTGGATAGGGGTTATATTAGTCGGATTTCTTTTGCTAACTTGAGGGACATATATCTACATAGGAAATTAATAATGAATGCAAAAATTTACATATATACATCTATATTTTATATATTTGTTATTAAGAGGAGGAGGAGGGTGGACTGACTTCTTAGAAGAAGGTAACTATATATAAAAAAAATACGTGGCCTAAATTCTAGTTGGAAAAAAAAAACAAAAGGAAAGAAAAGTATGAGACTATTAACCAAGGGGTACACATTAACAGTATAAGGAGGGGTTTGAAGGAAATTTTACCCTCCATGTATATCCGAAGGGAAACAAACGACCGCCCTCTATCTTTTATTTGTTTTATTTAGATAATAATAAAACTATACCATGACACGTTATGTCTACGTGGTAAGTGGAGGTAGCATTAGATTTTAACATGATAGTTGATATTTATATAGAGAGAAAGAGAGGAAAGCTCCTCTCGTTAGTTCTGGAGGGTCCAAAATCACTGATAAGTGTTGTTAGGTCTGGGATTCTAGGTTCGAAGTCGACGAAGTTCTGAAACTGGAGTAACCCCTCATTCAAGTATGTGATGTACTTGTCGTTTATCTATTTAATCATATGCATATGAATATGTAGAGTCCTTAACCTTTCCACACCAGTAACTCAATATATATATGTATACACACAAAATAAAGAAATCTCATAAATTTTTATTTCCATATCTTCCAGTATCAATAATTCCATGAAGGCACGGTTGAAATCTTATGCACCCCATGCGTATAATTATATAAATATATATAGGTATAATAACTCCAACGAGTATATTTTCCTCTGATGAAAAGTAATAACAATGAGTTAAACTTTATAGGAGACACATCATCCTTTCATATTTAGATGTAGCTAAGATAAGCTATCCAAAACCTACAGCAAATCTTAGGAAATTCTTATTTACTACATATCTTATTATAAACATGTTAAGAGTTTTTGGTTTCTTATGTCTAGGAGCCCAAGATCATCCGACATATATTTAGTATATAAAAAAAGGAGAGGGAATATTACTTATTAGAGAGAAAATAATATAGTCCTTAATAAACAAACTATACGTATGGGATTGTTAAATATAAAATTTATAGCCATAAACATACTAATATACACAGTGTGATCTAGTATACTGTATTATATTAGTTTGAAGACCTCACACAAACAAAATAGGTGTAAGGTAATATTATTTCAAAATACTGTAAAGAGTCTATCAACAAGTATGCATGTGATGTGATTTACGTACAAGATCTCACAAGGTGGGCTTATATTATATAGGGAACATCCCAAACCTTAAGGATACTTTCAAGAGCCAATTAGGAACCTGGTTGAATATTTTATCAGGTGAGTGGTTACAAACTTCTATTTACATTGTCAAGTTTGAAATATGTTTTATGTTATGTTTTGTTTCATGAGTTATGATGCTACTACTAGTATTGCAAAGTTACCATTTGTCATATTATGCAAAATTTTTATGTCTGTTTGCAAGATTAGTTTATTTATGATTTTCAAGTGGCATATATGAAAAGTATGATAGGTATGTTGGAATGTATGCACCCTAGATCTACCTAAAAGAACAGTCATGGACAAGTAAGAGGGCTTTGGGCCCGCATTCCGTATACATTAGGTTTTGGGCCGTATGCGGGATGTTTTTGACCTTTGGGGTCGTCTACGCATATGACATTAAGATAAGATCCTAGGTGGAGTTCGCTCTCCTAGGCAGTATGTAAGGCTAAGGGTTGGATAAAACCTCCCTGGCAGTATGGTTCATAGGCTAAGTAAGATTAGATGGAGATAGTGGTGCATATCTATGTTCATGTGAAATGAAATCAGTTGTTATATTTTTTATATCTTGTTTATTTCTTTCTGTTAAGCAACCATGTTATCATCTGCTAAGCGAAAAAATTTTACAAAATTTACAGTTATGTTATTTTTACATTCAACCCCGTGACATTTCTGGTTAAGATGATAATTATTATTTTTGTATGTTGAATAAACTATATTCATTTTAAAGTTGGACCATTCACTGAGTTTAAACTCTTTATTCGGGTTTAGACTCACCACTCTATTGTTTATATATATTTACAGATTCAACGGAACAGGAAGCTTAAGGTACATGGGTTTGTCACTGACTTAGCTAGAAGTTGCAGTCAACTTAGCATCTTGACTTTTGAAGTCGTATTTTGGAATCATTCAGGTAAATGTGTGAATGATAAGACAGAAATGGGATTTTTTTTGTAGACGTGAAAAACGATTCTTCTGATACATGTAACTATCGACTTTGTATATGGGAACAAGTGACGTTGTGAAACACTAAGTATTTTTGTGTTGAAATTTTGAGGTTTGGAAAGGATTGGTATGGATGTGATTTGAATTTCGGTGTTGATATTATTGGATTTATGTAATATATCATTTCAGTACAGGTTAGCGTTTTTTGGAGAACTCCAAGTTATAGAGGAATTGCCGCCGAAATTTTTATGGATATTTTAATTAAGATAAGGAATGATATGGCAATACTTGTCACGCTCGTCTTGGCTAGCGGAGCGGGTCGTGACAGTCCTTCAGCAACCAAACCAATCCTAATCCATCTCCTCGTATTCAAATCCTACATAACACAAGAATTCACATAATAGACGACATTTAAGGTCCTTAGTAATGCGATGAACAGATAATAAGTTAACCGGGAAATCAGGAACATGGAGAGCATCTTTCAACAGGAATTTACTAACGAGGGGTATACTCCCTTTTCCAGCCATAGTTACAGAGGAAACATCAGCTAGGTTCATACAATCTCTTTCAGTCCCAGATGTAAGCTTATATTCCTGAAACATTCTTGAGTTCCCAGACATATAATCTGAGGCTCCACTATCAATTATCACTCAGAACTAGGAAAAAATTACCTTCACTAGACTTTGCTACCAATGCATTGTTCACCGCTTTTTCTTCAACTCCATTCTTGTCAAAGATTGTGATTTTTTGTACATACTCGTGCAGATCCTTGAGCTGGCTATTAGTAAGGCATCTCCCCTCATCTATCATAACAGATGGCTTCTTCCCCTTATTTATTCTCTTCTCAAGATGTAACTCCCAACAGTAGTCGATCCCATGACCAAGTTTCTTGCATTGACCACATTTCTTGTCCTTTAAGTAGTTGATTTTATTCCCTTTGCTCAAAAAAACAGACTTCTCAAGCATGTTGGCATTGTCATCCTTCATCGCACCACGTCTCTGTTCCTTGTACTCGATAGCATGGTATACCTTCTCAATATCTGATTCAATTCCAGTAGTCAAGAGTCGGCCCATGGTCGCCTCAAATTTGCTATTAAGGCCACCGAGGAGAATGAAGATTCTTTGCTTCCAAATCTCATTCCAAAACTTCTTCTGATCAGCAGGACTTGTCCACGTGTTATCGTGATAGTATTCTATCTCTTTCCTTTTTCCTCGTACAGTCACATAATAGGCAGCAACAAATAGTTACCCTAGTATGATACAGAACTAGGTAGGCAACTCAAAGAATCAAAGGATTTTTATTTTCTTTTTTTGGTGGTTTTTAATTTTAGCTTTTGAAAATAAGGCAAATAAAGGAGAAAAGGAAAACAAACACTCTTTTTATATTTTTCAAATAGGCAAAAAATATATAGAAAATTCAAGTAAAATATTTTTGGGTTTAGATATTTTTTTAATATTTTTTATAATTTTTTAAAAATTTAAAATGTTTTTAGGATTTTCAAAATGATTAAAATAATGAAATAAAGCAAGCAGTGGATAACAAGCAGTGTTTTGCAAATTTACGATATCAAATATGCTCAAAAATACTGGTTATTAATTTTATCAGAAAATATATGTAAATATCTACAAAGAAGAACTAAAATCATAATTTTTATTTTTACTTGCTTTTATATGATTTTTATAAGATTTTACGGTTTTGCAAATTTTTGTATTTTTATAAAAGCAAATGATAATAAAATTAGACAGAAATTAAAACAACTCAAAATAAAGCTAACCTAGTTTTTTTTAGAAATTTTAAAATGTCGTTCAATTTTTTATGAATTTTCTATTATAAACAGGATACTTTTTAAGGGTTTTTTTTTAATTTTAATAAAAGTAAATAAAAGAAATTCGGTAAAACCAAAATTACCACTTAAACACCACAATAGTAGGAGTTAAAGAGATTTTTGTGCAATTTATAGGGACAAATTAATATTTATTGCAACCAATAAAAAAGCATAAACATTAAACAGTGTTCAGAGGACCTGTATGTGATTATTGTAGGTTCTAGGGCCAAAAATTAACAAGCAACAAAAATGCAGGGCCAAAACTGTAATTATCCAGATAAAAACGTGTGTTACACGTGACATGCACTCACAACGGCATAAGTGCAATTACCAAAAATCATCAACTAATTCACTAACACTTGAAATATGCAAATATCCCACAGATACACATGAGGACACATGTGACTCAAACTCAGTTAGACCGAAATGCAAATATAAAATCTACGAGGTCCTTTTCATAAAAGTTCACAACTACATATTATATTTATTGGAGTAAAGTGAAATAACATAAAAGACATGGTAAAAAGCAAAATATACCCTTGACAAGCACGTGGATTAAGGTCTTAACCAAGCTAAATTCTTCAATTTTATTCCAGACTAGTTTAAAAGTCAATACTATTCAAAAAAAATACATATGCACATGCAAGGAATATTTACAAAACATTTGAAACTAAAACAAAAAATCTTTTTGAAAGGTTTTTCAAAGGAATTTTTGCAAATTTTTATGGTATTTTTAATAATAAAGAGAAGAAAGAAAGTTTTTACACATATTTACAATAATATGTAAATAGTTACAAGAGTTTTATTTACAGCTTTCATATACAATTTTTACTAGTGGATTTTATCTACAAGAATTTTATAAAGGGGTTTTATTACAAGAGTTTTATATGTGAAGTTTACAAATAAGTATGGATTTTATTTACAAAGAATTTACAACATATATATACAACTACTTGGCATACACAGAATTTATTACACATGTGACAAAGTATCTTACAAAAATTTTCAAAAATCATTTTACAAAATTGTTTAAAATATTTTCAAAACTTTTTTCAAAACTAGTTTTACAAATTATTTTACAAATGACTTCACAAACAGTTTTTGAAAAAGGTTTTTGCAAATATTTTGCTTTCATATATTTTACAAACATTTATACCATATACCTAGTTTTGATACACAAAATAATTTACAGATATTTTACAAAAAATATTTTACAAAAAAATGTACAAAAATAATTTTTACAAAGATTTTTACAAAAAGTTTTGCAAAACTTTTTACAAAAAAATTTTCACATATTTTTCAAAATATTTTTATAGTAATTTTATAAATAATAGCCATGTTATTAACCCCAAAGTATGAGTTATGGCTAAAGTATATATACAATATATACGATACCCCCTATCATTAGCTCGAACGATGTCCTTAGAGTGATTAGAGAGCGACAGAGGAAGACATAACTCGTACTAAATATAGAAAAATGAAAAGAATTCTATACTACAATGACTCAAAGAATGAAGAAAATTCATCACTACATCCCGATATTATGTCATTCAAGTTTCTTGCGAAATATAGACTTCTATTGCCTCCATCCAGACAGGGTTGATTCAATAATTCTGGGACCATTGAAAATGACTATCTAAATGGAGACCGTAGAAGTCTCTGTTTCGCACAAAACTTGAATGACATAATATAGGGATACAGTTATGAATTTTTACGAATTTACTTTCAAAAAAAATAAAAAATGAGAAAATTGTGGTTGAGGAGCCAAGTTAGCTCCACCCAGGAGGCAGCCTCATTTTACCCATATATAGGAAAAATGGGGCCGCCCTCACCCCCACTTTTTCACGTTTTTTTATTTTTTTTGCAAAATATCACCATATGTATCCCTCCTATATGTCATTCGAATTTTGTCAAAAACATAAACTCTTATACCCTCCATCTAGAACATGTAATTAAACATAAACTCTTATACCCTCCATCTAGAACATGTAATTTTAACGGTCTAAACATTGATGCAATCGATCTATTCCAGATGGGGGGGGGCATAGGAGTCTATGTTTCTGATGAAATTCGAACGGGGTATAAGAGGGATATATAGATGAATGTATATATATATATATGGTGATATTTTAAAAAAAAAATAAAAAAAACACCCGAAAATGAAGCGGGGCAGGCATGTTGGGGGCAGCCCCATTCAACCCATATATATATAGGGGGCACTTCAAATGAGGTGGGGTCTCACCAATATTGTAGTGAGCCATCGAGTAGATTCGTCAGATCTCAATCTGACGGTTGTATCAAAAACCCCATCCAAAAGGGCATTTTCAGCATATTGATTTCACTAATTTCGAGTTCTATTTATTGATTTCAAAATGCCATTCTAAGCTTTCTCAATTTGGTAATTTTATAAATGCCTTTATTGATTAATTTCCGATTTTGTTCCAAACGATCTGAATTCAACCATATCTTTTTAAAGTACAACGAGTTTTTGTAAAATATATTTTACTCTTTGTAATTTCATTAATGATTTCATTTTATTACTGTAATTTCATTTTGTAAATGGTTGTATCAGTTTCGCAAATGTGTACATTCATTTTGTAATTTCAGCGAGTTTTTATAAGAGTATTTTTCCTCTTTGTAAATTTCAACTTTTTTGTAATTGTGTGTGTTTGTTTTGTAAAAAATCTGTGAATCTTTGTAACTGAATCTCCCTCCTTTGTAAAGTTCATGCATGTTTTCCATTGCGTTAAAGTTCAATTTCCATACATGTTTTCGAGTCCTGCAAAATATAGAAAAAACAATGAGATTTGTAAAAAAAGGTAAATAAATATATAAATCTGAATTTCAGTTAAGTAAAATTATTATACAATAATGTAACTGAATCTCCCTCCTTTGTAAGAGTGTCTGATCACTTTGTAAATTTTAGGCGCTCTATTGTAAAATCATCTGATCACTTTGTAATATTAATGTAGAGTTCTGCAACAATAAGTACACTGTTAGATATTGGAAACATGTAAAAAATTAACATGAGATTGTAAAAAAATTCAATATTTGCACAAAACATTCCAACTTTGTAAAAAAACTACAATTTGTAAAAAAAGATAAGTTGCGCCTCCTCCGTGCACATCTCGCCTGTGTCATGCCCCATATGTGTGCCTTCCTCCTTCATGCCCCCTCTCTGCGGTCGAGAGGTGTTGCATGGAGGAGGAAGTTGGATACGACGAACCCCTCCATCGAAGCCTAAACAAAAGATAAACAAAAAAACATCGCAGGCGCATCCAGCGAAGTAGCTTCACGCGGCCGCCGCCGCATGCCGAAGCCCAGCCACACCTGCCAGCGCGCTCCTCTCGGTGTCGCCCTCCGTATGGCGCCCACCGCCCGCTGCCATCTTCATTCTCCTCGCGCTGCCGTCCTTCCACCCCGCCGTGCGCAGGGGCGCTCCATCCCTCCTGCAGCACTCCCGCCGGCCATCCTCCACCTAAGGTCGGTGCCGCCCGCGCGGATCGCCACCTCTCCAGCATGCGCATAAGGCAGCGCGACCCCGCCCAGCTCTGCGCCTCCGCGGCAAGGCCTCCAGATCTACACCCGCGCAGATCGCCGATGTCGGATGCCCTTCCCCCTTGTAGCAGCGTCCTTGGTCCCCTGCAATTGATTAATCAAGAGAGATTTTAGGCAATATAGTTGTCACATTCTATATTTAGAATGTGACAAAAAGACCAAAATGGGTTTTCGACCAATTAAATATGATAATTAAAAGCATCATTAATTACGACCGTGCGATTAAAAATAGATGGATGATGATGGATGGCTCACCATAAAAAGCGGTGAGAACCCACCTCAGTTCAAGTTTCTCCTATATATATATATGGGCCTTTCATATGAGATTTGGTCCTTCCATTCATATAGAAGGCCAAGCATTCTGACCATCGGATCTAATTCCAACGGATATGATTAAAACCATCCTATTCTACAAAAACCGGACTTACAATAACTATCGACTCATGAATTTAAGCGATGCCTAATATAGAAAATTCGCATTTTAGAACGTGACAAAAATGGCTGAATAACGTGTATTTTTTCTACAAAATATTTGATGTAACCTACAAAGCAACTGGTTAAAATACTAAACACAATTTTGTTCTGAGAAATGAGATATAAATTATACAGAACAAAATAGTACGGTTTTCATCAGAAAATATTTTTTAGGAAATGTTTTAACTCTTTGTTCCTACAATTATGGGAATTCTAATAACGAACTTTCTATTATATCGATTGTCGGAATATTAAAAAAGTAAATACGATGCCAGAGTTTATCAAAACATGCTTCAAATACTAGATAATTAGAATACAATTATACATGTGTATTATACAAAAAAGTCATTATAAATACAAATGTCGAAAGTATGTGGTATAGAAAACTATTATGAAATACAAAACAGATTGGTCTCATACTATGGAAGACGTCTTTTTGAAATTAAGGCTAACAAAAAAATCATAAAATTAATGGATGAATGTATATGGTTTAATGATAATAGAAAATCATGATTTTAATTTAAAATCAAATAGATTGATTTAAAAAAAAAGGATGTATTATACTAAATAGCGGTTCATAATACAAAATTATCCAAAAAAATACGAAAGTTAAAGGTAAAAATACAATATAAATATTTGATTTAATAACGTATTGACGTTATAATATATTAGTTAATAAACATATTAAACACACAATTAAACCATCGTATGAAATAGAAATACAGTTGTTTAGTATTTGGAATACAAAATTACTCGTTATAATACAAATACATGTTGATAAAAAAACAAAACATAACACTCTCGTCATTTAAAATCGTAATTGTGTAATTTAATAATCGGGAAAATAGGATTATTTGGATAGATGTGACGTGGATCTAATTAGAGTAAATAGGTTAATAACTTCCGAGAAGTCCGCCATTGAGTAACCCTCGCACTCAAGATAGACCGTAAGGGCGAAAGAGACGGAGAGAGTTACTACTTGCCCGAGAAGCAGGGAAACCCTACCGACTCTGGCGAATCGAGGAAGAAAGATCTGCAGCAACAAGCAAAAACATAGGATACAGCAGCACAGGATTCCTGGACGCGAAAAGCACTTCACGATCATCTGTACAACATAGAGGTTAGCATTCAATTTTTTCATCCCTTATTAAAAAATTTTTATGTTAAACTTTTTTAAAAATAGGGTTTATTGTATAGATGATGAAACTATTGTGTATGAATAAGAATAAATTTGGGATGATCATGAATAAAAATGATATGTTAGTACTTTCAGAAAAATCGTAAGATCGTTGATCTAGAAAAAAGATATTTTTTATTTTTATGAAATAATAAAATTAACAGAAAGATAAATCAAAAATCTTTGATATAATCTCACATTCTTTTTTATTTGAACAGTTGAAAAAAAATATGAACATTACTTTACTATAGATTTCCTTGTACGATATACTGTATCAGGTAAAAAAATCAGACGAAATTTGTTTACAGGAACAGTATGAGCGGCACAGATTTTGAATGTGATGATGCAAGCGGGGATAGTAGTAATGAAATGAATCCATCTTAAGGTGCATTATCAAAAAGAAAGAACATCCAGCCAAACAGAGGTACAAAATAATAATAATTTGTTCTCCATCTTTGAACTGTTTACTATGATTCTTATGTTCAAAACTCCATTAAAAATATCAGAAAAGTGTTCTGCGAAGATGATTAGAGGAAGAAGAACATAAAATGATTCGAACACTGATGCAGGGGATATCAATTCTGAAAATTTTGGATGTAAGAGAGAAATGATGCTTTTATTAAGTTTGCTTTGATTATAATATTTAAATGTCAACACAACTCTTATTGTACAGGCAAGGGGTACGTCCAATATACGTGTTTTATAGATCACTTCGTGCAGTTCATTGATAGTCATCGTCCAACTCCAAAGCAACAAGCACTAATTAATAAGACTGCTTTTTCAAAACTTATTAATATCAAGAGAATTGAAATCGAGCGGAAAAATCTTCAGTGGATTGTAGAGTAGTATCAAGGAGGAAAGAATTTCAGATTTGGGAACAAGATTTGAGCTTTAGTGATGACGACATTGGAGTCATACTTGCTATTCCGAGTTCGGGATATACGATTTCAGTACGTGGAAAACATTTGCAGTGGAGAAGCTATATAGCTAATGAGATGTTTGACAAAGGCATGATTTTCAACCGGCGTAAACTTGTTAGCGTACTGACTGAGTACTACCACTACGATGACGATAACTCAGTCGCTATTTATGTGGCATGCCTAATACTGTTAATGTTTTGCACATTTCTTTTCCCGGATTCAACATATTTATTTCCAAAGGATCTTTTGCACTATGTGGAGTCACTAGAAGATGCAAGATTTTTTAATTGGTCTGATGCAGTCGCACGATTGATTCTATTTAATATAGATGATATCGTTAATAGAATAAACCAGAGACGTCGTGGTGCAACGCTATTACCCTTGGATACCTTACTGGATGTGTAGCTTGCCTCTATGTAAGTATTTATATATAATAAGTGTTCTTTGTACTTTAATAAATTATTCATAAGTTCCTTGTAATATGTATGGATGCTGGAGTACTGTTGCAAGGATATGGACGTAAGCCGTGATCTTCGACCAAGAATCAGGAAGTGGTCCGGCTCAATAAAAAGACTGACAAGACGATTGGTGTCTTTAACAAATGACCAGGTAATTCTACACATCAATTATATTATAAATAACAAAGAGTAATAAATTCCAAGATTTTGTTGTATATTTATGAATAGATTCAGACATTAATGCATCATGGGAAAACATAAATAGTGAGAATTAGACCTGATGAATACGTTTTCCATTTGAGAAGTTCACAATGAATGGGTTCTCAATACAGAATCCAAATATTATTATTGATACACTATTCCCCTGCCTGAAGATGGTCCTTTGAAAAGAGGAAGACTCAAGAAAAATCAGAAGTTTGATATGATAGAATGGAAATGTTCAAAAAGCAATAAAGTCGATGTGGAAAAAAATGAAAATTGCAAATGCAGTGAATATAAGGCAGAAATTGAAGTTTTGACAAGGAAGGTATTAGAATTGGAAGCTTCAGAATTGAGAAATGAAAAAACAGAAATGGTTTCAAATAACAATGACCAAATAAGGAGTCTTGAGGATGAGAATAAAAAGTTGAGGGCACTGCTAGAATCAAAAGGAATTTGGATTGGAAAGAAGAACAAACAGACGTTTGCAGAAGAGCAAGGTATTTGCATGGATGGTGCATCAATAGTAGAGAACAATGAGAATGAAAATGAAAATGATGAACATGCAAAAAACAATACTTTAGATAGCGAAAAAGAAGATTTTCATGAGCATGCTTCAGTTGAAAAAAGAAATGATGATAGCCAGATTGATATTAGTCATCAAGGAAATGAGTCTGGCGATATTGGAGAAAAGCTTGTCAATGGGAATGACACCTTGAACATGGATATTGAAAAAACAAAAGACAATGAAGAAGTTGAACCTGTGATTAATGAGTGCCCAACTTTTGAACTTGGAATTGATCTTGATATTGAACAAGACAAAGATGTGGAAAAAAACAAAGCAAAGAAATGGTTTTTTAATAAATTTGCATCTAGTGAACTTATTTTTAAACTGATAAATAAAGATTAAATTTCTGGCAAAGATGATATATGTTAAATGATGAGTATTAGCTTAACAAATTAGAACTTGGAAAAAGAGACACATTCACATCAATCATGTTATTTTCCTTCACACAAAACATGAATAAGATTCATGGCAAAAATACTTTGATGAAAATCTACAACAATAATGATATTTGGTAAACGATGAGTATTAACTTATCAAAATAACTCCAGCAGTTTAACATTGAATTTAAAAGAATACATTGTACGGACAAACATAACTCCAGCAGAAATCTAATTTTTTGTAGAAAAACTAGAACAATGTTTTTGAAATAACATGAACAATAGAACAACAATTTTTGAATATTGAGTTTCAAATTGATGTGCAGACATCAGCAGCATGGATAAATTTCAAAAATACTTCAATTTCATCAAGAAAGAGTTCTTTGAAAGATAACACTCATCAGCAGCATAGATAACACTCATCAGCAGCATAGATATCTTGAATGTATAACCTGTGAATAAAACAACAACAAAGTATAAACAATCAAAAAGAATAATGTAAAATAATTTACAAAAGAAGTGATTATATTGAAATATTTGAATAATGAAGAGTTCAATAACTTGTAAAACTCCTAACAAGAATCTGAATTAGGCATATTTGATGCATCTTCGCTGCAAACATAACAAAATATAAGTAACATCTACAGTTGAGATAACATATTGAACAACATAAACCTATATGAGTTAGAATTGTGTTTATTGCTGGGACAGTTCCTTGAATCATGACCTACATTGAACTTCTTGCAAGATTTGCATTGCCTACCCTTATTCCGTTTTGATTCATTGACGTTGATAATTCTATTAGGGATACCTTTAGGTCTACCACCTCGACCACTACCTTTTGTTCTTGCTTTTTTTGGATCTCTAACAACATCATTACGAATATTTAATCTGGATTCAGGAACAGGTCTATTATAAGATGGTTGAACTTGATATGAAGCTTGCAACTTAATTATTTCTTTATCAATCATTTCTAACTTCTTTTTTGCAAAAGAGAATATAGATTCACAGTCCACTGATCTAGCAATAAAACCAGAGCAAATTCTATTCAAAGTAGTTGCTCTGTCCTGTTGGACACTTCTTCCATAAACAGGATAATTACCAGAAATCTTTGTATTTCTAGTCCACCGTTTCAGAATAAATTCATCTGGTAATTTCTGATAATTTCGTGTCTTCAAAACAGCTAAAATATGCTTGCATGGAATACCTTGAAATTCCATCTTCTTGCAAATGCATGATAACTTTGAAGTGTTGTTTGAAAGTAAAAGTTCAAAAATGTTCTCAGAATCACCAACCTGGGAGACTGAATATTCAGTTACCTCATCACGTGCGCCAGAGATGATTACATTCAGCATCAAACTATCATTTAATTCTTTTTGAAATATGTAGAAAATCCTTTTGGTATATAACATCGACATTTGCTTCTCCAATGCCCAAGTGGTCCTCAGCTTTGGTCTTAGATTGACTGTATCATTATCCATATCATTCTCCTTCTCTATGATCCTTTGAAGTGCTACGTGGAACCGTGCTATAAACTCCAATAATGAATTCTGTTTAGCAACATAGATCTGGAGAATAGAATTCATGCTTTCACTTCCTTGTGTGCTCCTCATTCCAGCAAAAAACGTCTCCTTCGAGTATATATATATCCACTTATGCCTTATTGAGAACTTTTCAGATAGCCATTTATTTTCTTGGAGACCAAATTGCTCGAGTATTGAACTCCATGTACATTCAAAATATAATACACATTTTCCATCCCATACAAATTTGCTAATAGACTTTAAAGCTTTATCAATATCTTTAATGCGACCCAACTTTGACTTCAATTATGTCATAATATGCCATGTGCAAAATTTGTGGATTGTACTTGGAAGAGATATAGTAATTGCAGCGCAAATAGACGGATCTTCATCTGTAATAATAGAAATTGGATGCTTGCCCATGGCATGAACAAAACTATCAAACAACCACACAAAGGAATCAGTGGTTTCCTTGTTCAAGAAAGCATTTCCAAAAAAAATGGTTTTGCCGTGGTGATTAATACCACAGAATGATCCAAAAATTAATTTGTACTCATTTGTTCTGTATGTAGTATCAAATGATATTGTATCTCCAAAAAGGGAGTAATCATGCCTTGAAACAGAATCAATCCATAAAATGTGAGTCATGCAATTTTCCTCATCTACCTTAAAAGAGAAGAAAACATCCGGCGTCATCTTCTGACATTCTGCAAAATGATCTAATAGCATTTGAGCATCTAAACCATGCTTGTTTTTCTTTTGATTTCTATAAAGATTATAAATATCCCTGACTATTCCACCTGCTGGACTATTGGTTAAACAACCATTGTCAATAAAGGTGGATTATTTCAAGGTAGATATATTAACATATGACACACTACAAACTGGACGGCCTTTGAGGACGGTTATTGGGGACGGTCATATAGCAACTGTCCCCTATACTATTGCAGGGGATGGTTGTATTCTGACCGTCCCTTCTGTATAGTTCTAGCGACGGTCAATTATGACCATCGCCTTTGCATCTGGTCAGGTCAATTATGACCGTCACCTTTGCATAAAAGACCTGTTCGACCTGGCTGGCAATAGTGTGTTCTATTGGGGACGGTCAATTGCGAGTTATCTCAGTTTTATACATGATGCAAGGTGTGTTCTATTTAATTGCATCTGATCGATTTTTGTCGACTTGGATTAGGTTACAAGAAGGATAGAAATGGGGTTCTCTCTTTAAAGTAAACAGATCGGTTACAAACCAATAAGCCTTATACGCTTGCCAGTCAGGTCGAACAGGTCTTTTATATTCCAGATAACTCAGTTAGTGGATGGATTATACCCATTAGAACAACACCGAGAGATTTCTTTGATGTAAACGAAGAGGAAGATGCACTAGACAACGACGTTGCATACCGAAATAACTCCAGTGATTTTTTCCATGAAGTATTAGACAGCGACGTTAGAACTAGCAATATCTGGTAATGTTTTTTTATTTTTTATTTCAAATAATTGAATTTATTGTCATCTATCTAAATGTATTTTTTTGAAATAATTCCTTTTGAATTTCAGAGATGGCTCCTAGACCTATACATATTCGGGAGGTTCCCGAACCTCCTCAGCTGCCACAGGGAGGTTCTTCTGATGCATGTAGTGGAGGTACATCGAGACGACGTGGACCGTCTCAGTGTAGATTTTTGGATCGTCTTGCACCCGGCCAGACGTTGCATGTGCGTATTGTTGGCGGAGATGCGGTTGGAGAGAACTCTACAGAGTTTTAAAGCTACCTGGGTCAGGTTGCTTGTGCGCGCGTCCCCACCACTACCCACGACTGTCGGCAGCTTCCTTATGCTATCAAGGCTGACATACTTTCTGATTTGGAGGTATTTTAAAATCAAAAAATCATTTTTTAAGTATTTATTCTAATGTTTATTATATTTGTTGTATATGGTTGTCTTTACATGAGAAAGAAATGCCCATGTTGATTCCCAGATTCTCTCCCATGCTGCTGAGTTGTTGCGTCGATACAAGGGACACATAAAGGTGAAGGTACGAAGATTTTTTTATTTTTAATTTTGAAGATTTAAGATTAACGATATTTATTTTTCTATCTTTAGTATTACATACCTTAGATTCCATATGAGCAGCTTGTGTAGAACGTCTCACCTGGTGTTACACCATAACAATGGAGGGAGTTGATTAATTTTTGGTCCAGTGACGAATTCGCGGTACGTAATTGTTTACTTTTTATTTATTTTATGATTGTACTAATGTTGTTTAATATCAGTTGATTTCTACCAAAAATACGGTGAATCGATCCAAAGGCTTTCGGTCTACTTATAAGATGGGAAGAAAGAACACCAACCAATTGAAGGATGACTTTGTAAGTATTTTAAAAAAATTCTAGAATTATTAAGTTTGAGTGTAAAATTTATTTTAGAAACTTCTCTTATGTTTTTTTAGTTGAGGGATAACGAACGAGAAATGACTCGTATAGAGGTTTTTGCTGGGTCAAAGAGTCGTGATTTAGGAGGAGAAGTGCAGTGGGTTGATGACGCCTACGCACCAATTAATGTAAGTAATATATATTTTTAATTTATATAGTGATTTAAGTTATTATATTGACAATATTTATAATTTTTATACATGCAGGAAGAAATGATTAGGCTCTCTACCACCTCCTCGTTAGACAGCATGGGGACGAGCCAACTCCCGTTGTCGGCCGATTATGCATTCCGTCAAGCCACTGGTGCGAAAAACAGTGGACGTATACGTTACGGAGGACGTGGAGAAACGATCCGTACATGGTACAGAATGGGTGGTGCAACTTGCAAGTGGGTCTCACTCTTCCTCGCAAGGGAGCCAGAGAGAAAGAGAGATGGAGAGGGAGTTGCGGGAGGTAAAGGCAAAGATGTCTGCACAAGATTAAGAGATGACGAAGATGCGTTTGGAAATGACGAATATCATGTCCTTTATAAGCCGTCTTCAAAGTCAAGCCACGCCACCTGTACAACCAACACGTCTCGGCGACGATGAGGAGAGTGAGGAGGAGAGCGACGAGAGCGACGAGAGTGAAGGATCGGAGTAGATAACAATGCTTGTAGTGAATTTTAGTTTTTTGTTGAACATTTTATTGTAATATTTCTAGTAGTGCTTAAGACTATGTAGTATTGACAAACATTTTCTTTGTAACTATAAAGTGTTTTATTTATATCTTGAATTTTGAGTTTATAGAATGTGTTATTTGATTTCGTAAAGGGAGCGTTAAGAAAACACCATGAATCTAGTATTTTTTTCCAGCCAGGGGCTATTGGAGACGGTTATAACCGTCTCCTATGGTGTTACAGAAACGTCCTCCTTTTGAGAATAGCTCAAAGATTAATGGGGACGATTACAACCGTCCCCTATACCCTTCTGTTGGCGTCGCTATAGACCCAACACTAGATGGGACGGTTACAACCGTCCCATATACGCTTCTGTTGGCGTCGCTATAGACTGACTATATGGGACGGTTACAACCGTCCCATATACGCTTCTGTTGGCGTCGCTATAGACTGACTATATGGGACGGTTACAACCGTCCCATATACGCTTATGTTGGCGTCGCTATAGACTGACTATATGGGACGATTACAACCGTCCCGTATACCCTTCTATTGGCATCGCTATAGACCCCAAACTTGATGGTACGGTCACAACCGTCCCCTCTACTTCTCAAGCGGGACGGTTTCAACCGTCGCCAATGGTTTGACATCGACCGAAAGACCTAATGGGGATGGTGTAAATCGTCCCCATAGGTCTTCTGTGCCCATTGCAAAATGGTTGACCATTGGGGACGGTTACAACAACCGTCCCTACAGGTCTTCTGTGCCCGTCGCAAAATGTTTGACCATTGAGGACGGTTACAACCGTCTCTATTATTCGTGGTATTAGGGATGGTTGTAACCATCCCCACTGTTAATAATTAAAGGGACGGTTTCAACCATCCCCAATGGTTTATTAAACGAGGCATTCGTGCGAACCATCCCATCTACTCAAATGAGACGGTGGCAGAAGAGACGGCTCGTCGACCGTCCCCTCTGAGCAAAAGGGACGGTTATTGCTACAAAGGGGACGGTCCTCATCGTCCCCTTCGAGCCACCGGCCTGTAGTGACATGGACTTAACAAGCAATTTGGTCGTTTTCGTAAACCTTCTGTTTGCCCTGAGATACCTCTGTTTGTTTGGCGATACTAACTCATGATTGTGTGAATCTATGAACCTGACCACAATCCAATCCAGCTCTATTTGGCGTAGACTGATTTCCATCAATGCATGTCAACCAGTTCGAACACGTCCAACTCTTCTCTCTTCCAAATCGAATATGTCCCATTCACTATCATCGTTGTAATCTGGAAACTTTGTTTTTCTTTTACCATTAGCTCTTGTGTGACCTTCTTTCCAACATAAAAATCTTTTAAAAACAACAATCTTTTTCTTCGGATAACGTTCTATGCCATGACGAGTGCCAGCCTTTCTAACGTTGAACCCAGTCCTAGTTGCATACATTTCATAAAAATTATATGCATCTTCTATTGAACCAAATGTCATGCCTACTTCGGGAACATCCGAAATATCGCACTGTTCTCCTGAACATGATTTTGAAGAGCTATCTTGGAAATCTGAAAAATGAAAAAACAAATTATTAAATAAATGACAAAAGTGTATTCATCAAAATAAAAAATAATATACTCTAGTGGAAATACACTTTCAGTCTTACAGTACATTTGGTATTTCAGACTAACATTCTATTTTGTATTTTGTAGTCTATATTGAAAAGTTTACGGCATAGTTTTGCATATTATAAGAATTTTTTGTATTTTAGTTTGGATTATTTTATTCCAGATCGAACTGATAATCATATTGATTTCATCAATGTGCTTTTAAAGCACAATTAGTATATTAATATCAAGAAATGTTTATTGGCATATTTTTTTGTATTGAAACAACTATATATTTGTATTATAGAAAACAAAATACAGTAGCATCAGAGTTTGTATTTTGTTGCCTATGTTAGAAGTTTATGAGAAAATAAAGTACAATATATTAAACTTTATTATATCTTTTTCCAAAATAGTATTTCAGATGAGTTTGATAAACATTCTGAAATCATGTAATGCATTTTTAAATGCATATTTGGTATATTAATACCAAGAAATGTATATAGGGATACTTCTTTGTATTGTATAAATTATATATATGAAAAATAGAATCAAATACAGTAACATCAGAGTTCTACTTTGTTGCCTATGTAAAAAGTATATAGGAATCAATCCGAATTCAATAAATGTATTTTTAAAAAATATGTTGCGCATGGAATCTTAGATGCTGAGAAAAATAAGAAAATAAATATAATAACCTGTATCGATCATAGCTTCGAATTCCTCTTGTTCTCTGGACATTTGACACATCTCCATCTGAGATGAAAGCACAAAAATAAGAGTTTTGAAACTCAAAATACATAAACATTTCATATTTAATATAAAAAATACCTCTTATTCATCGATTTCTTCAGAACGATTCTGGAAAATACAATCTTCAAACATGGCGTCTGTTTCACCCATTTCTTTGGAATAATTTTAGAAATATGAACTCGAAAACAAGATCTGGGAAATTGAAGCGCGGTGGTAGAATTACGGGCTTTTATGTAGCATAAATTACGGAAACAGTTGCCATTGAAAAACAATTTCTATTTTTGGATGTCGTGACAATCAATTGATAAGCGGTTTTTGATTATGGAAGGTGGTTTTCGTAATAGCCGTTGATGGAAATATGCATCGGATCCAACGTATGGGATTGTTGGCCTTCCATATGAATGGAAGGACCAAGTCTTATTTGAAAGATATCATATATATATATATATGGGTTGAATGGGGCTGCCCCTGGGGGGAGCTAACTTGGCTCCCCCCGCCCCATTTCGCCCAGGTTTTTTATTTTTATTTTTTTAAAAATTTCTTCCGTGAAATTTCATCGCTATATCCCTATATTATGCCATTAAAATTTTATGCGAAACAGAGACTCCTATGGCATCCATCCAGACAGCCATTTTTTAACGGTAACAGAATTGCTAAAAATGACCCCGTCTAGATGGAGGCCGTAAGAGTCACTGTTTAACATGAAATTGTAATGACATAATATAGGGATATATTAACGAAATTCTACAGAAGAAATTTTCAAAAAAAATAAAAAAATCGGCCCGAATAAGGGCGAGAGGAGATAAGTTAGCTCCCTCGTAGGAACAACTCCATTCAAAATATGTGAAAACATAGAACATTAAATTCTGATCTTCTCTCTTCTCCAACCATCAATAAAAAGAGAGATGACATTAATTAATGATCTAGAATCAATCATCTCATCCTCTGGCGGTTTTTTTGCCCAAACAGGATCACTCCTCACGTAAATTTCCCGTCCATAATCCACCCCAACCGCCTTCTCCAACAGCAGCTCCCGCCACCGCGGCTCCAAACCCGTCAAAAACCTCATACCCATAAGCCGCAATTTGCCCCCGACCACTCCATCATCAAAACTCGCAGCAGCTACTCGACTCCCCTCACCCAACTCCACCCAACCTCTCCCACTCACTCGCGATGACCCGCACGAAGGACGGCGGCGACGTGAAGCCACTGGCGCACGCGTACATGGCGAAGCTTTTGGACCGCGACACGGAGGCCATGGCCGCCGCGCAGCTGGACGCCATGGCCCGCTCCCTCCCTGCGCACTCCCTCCCCTCCTTCCTCTCCGCCATCTCCGACACGCGCCCCAACGACAAGACCCCCCTCCGCCGCCACTGCGTCCGCCTCCTCTCCCTTCTCGCCCTCTCCCACCCCGCCTCTTCCCTCGCCCCCCTCCTCCCCCGCATGCTCTCCGCCGTCCTCCGCCGCCTCCGCGACCCCGACTCCTCCGTCCGCTCCGCCTGCGTCGATGCAGTCCGCTCCATGGCCGCCACCTCCTCCTCCCCCGCCTCCACCTTCCTCCGCCCCCTCTCCGAAGCCCTCCTCCTCGAGCAGGACCTCCACGCCCAGACCGGCTCTGCCCTCTGCCTCGCCGCCGCCGTTGAGGCCCTCGACTCCGGCCCGCCCGACCCCGATCGCCGCCTCCAGCTCCAGCGGCTGCTCCCTCGCCTCGTGAAGCTCGCCCGGACCGACGCGTTCCGGGCAAAACCCGCGCTTCTCGGGCTCCTAGGTGCCGCTGCCGCCGCTGGCGGCGGTACCGCCACTGCTGTGCCATGCCTCGTCGAATTCCTGAACAGTGAGGACTGGGCTGCTCGGAAGGCCGCAGCTGATGCACTGTGCCGTGTCGCATCCCGGCATGACGCCACAGCGCTCACAGGCTTCCGTGCTGGATGCCTAGCCAGCGGCGAGGCCTGCCGGTTTGATAAGGTGGCGGTTAATTCCGTTGGTTTGGACGGGATTTGCGGTTTGTTTTGCTCATCTGATCGATTGGATCGAATTGAGCCGTTTCTTGGTGCAGGTGAAGACAGTCAGGGAGTCTATGAATCAGATGATGGAGGCGTGGAGGGAGATACCTGACGCGGGAGGAGGTGGGAATGGCGCCGCCGCCGCGAAGGAAGGCAGTTACTCCAAAGGTGAGAATTTGGCATGGTTCCGGTTGGATGATCTTGTTGTTGTGAATCTGTTTGAATTCTTCGTCGTGGTTTCAAGATGAATTTGTCTGGAGCCATTTATGCTACAGCAAGATGAAAGATTTACCACGTTTTTCGAGATCCCGCAGATTCTCATATTGGGTTTTTTCAACTAATTCATGGTACCCGCATTGGCGTTTTGTGTTTCAGCGGAAGCGTAGAGAGATTGAAGGATTGTAAAGATGTTTAAGGAACCATTTTTAAAGGAATTTACTGATCAACTTGAGTATGTGCTTCATTTTTTTCTCTGCTTGATGGTGATAGAATTTGATGTTTGAATGCTTAACAGGGACACGGCTGCTTCTATGTTTAATATGTTGGTCATGATTCCCTGCTCGATTTTTTGGATAATTCCTTCCAAATTTACCAAGTCCTCAGAGTTATATATGTTCCACTGTGAAATTTACTCACTTCAGTTTTCACGGTCAGATATCCTCTTCATTTATATATCGTGTTGTGGAATAAAGGTATATGTTTTGTTTTAACATGCAGTTGTGATTGATCAAAGGGGAGCTAATTCTGTATACCACTTAATTGTACAAGAGAAATCGAACGCAAATAGACCTGTCCATTTAAAATCAGATGTGCTTTTGTTGTTACCATGAACTTTACATACTTTTTTTTTATTTCAACAGATGTTAATGGTGACAGGCACATGGCAAAGGGAAACAAAAATTCCAACTTCACAAGAACCCATTACCAGTTATCTGCTGCGAAGAGCAGATATTCATCAGGAAGATCTCCTCCGCGGGAATCTTCTCCTGTCCCTCTTTTGCAGAGAAATGCGTCTCTTAGTGAAAAAACATCAAGCCCGCCGTTGTTTCGTAAACTCGATCGCAACAAGAAGGATTCCGATTGGACAAGTGAAATGGATATTCCTTGTGAAGATTCATCCAAGACAGCACATGGAGATGCACGACAAAGAAATGTGGCTGATGAGAGGTTGCTGGCAGGTTTAAATCGAAGCCAGTTTGGCAAGAGCTTTAAGGACGAGGTAAAGTCCGATTATTCAAAAGGAGGAACAAATTTGGTCCTTTTTAATGAGAAGGAGACATTCAGTTCCTTCACCGGTTTTATAATGGATGAAGCATGCAAAAACGACATGGAAAGCGATGATCTGTGTCTGATACAAAGGCAGCTGATCCAGATTGAGAACCAGCAATCCGGTCTGATTGATCTGCTCCAGGTGCCTATTTTTTTCCTTATTTTCAATCAGTTATAGTTTTTCGGCATTTCTGTTTCTTTCTAGCAAAAAACATATTGATACTTCGATGTTATTGTTGATAAAACTGATTTATTTATACCTCAGCTAATGCTTACATTGTTAATTCACAACATGTCCGCAACATTTATGTGCTCATCTCATACAAGGAGCAAATCTTATGGAAAGCCCGTCTTATCCAACATCTGGGAACTTTATTGTGTTTTTGTTGGCACATTAACTCTGTGCTTGCAAATAAGCCCGACTTATTAAAGATTTTAGTTTCAAAAGAGCTTAATAATTGGGGAGCATCTCCTTTAATGCCAAGTAGTTTTGAGATGGAATGTTGCTTTTTAATGGTACCAAAGCCAGTCAAGTCAAATGGCTCAGACTATTTGCTTGTCTCCATATGATTGATCTCAGTGGTTGCAACCCAAGAGAAGACCATATGACTGACCTCATTATGAAGCAGTCCCACATCGTTTATATAACTTAGATGGCACTAAGAAAAATTATGCCATCTTCCATATTGGAGAGACATTTCACCACTAGTTGTGTCTGCCTATACAACGTTTACAGCCTGTCTTCATGAACGCATCTCTGAAATATACAAATAATGTACTTGAAGGTGGGGATCTTGTTAAGATTCCATTGTATCTGTACTTTTTTGCACATTATTGTCACTTTTGTAAACCTCAGTGATGCTTGCGTAGTCTTTCAACTCTATCAGTTTGAAAACAACTTCGCTGCAGAATCTTCTCATTAAAGATCACACAAATGGAAATCCGAATAATGGTGATTCTTACACTTATTTGGGAAATCCTTGTACAATTATAGTGAGATTACTTACATTGGGTTGTGGAGGAAACAATCTTGAATGGACAGTCTGTTTATTCTTTTTGGGAGAACAGTAGGGGAGGAAATGGATTCAAGTTCTAAGGTAGTTGGAAACTCTGGTTAATGGACTTGGGGAATTATTCCTACCATAGATCGGATACAGATTCCTGGATAGCCAATTTCCATCCATTATTTGCTCCCACTTGAACAGTGGGAAATCGGGTTTTTTTTCAGGTATAAATAGACAAAATAAGGATAATTAGACGTAGCTGCGCCATGTGGAAGCAATAAATGGCTTGGAAATGTATTCCAGAGTGCTATTACATCCCCATGTGCAATGTCTGACAAAAATAGACAGCTTGTAATATTCCCATAGACAAGCTTCTGTTTTGGATGAAATGAATTATTAGATCCAAAGGCCTCAGTAGGTCCCCAAAATGCAGATGAAGGAATCTTTGATTCTCTGTTTCACTTGGGTCTCCTATTGTTTCACCTTAATTTCTGACTGCATTTATACTGCATTATCACTTGCAGAAGTTCATCGGGAGCTCGCAAAATGGAATGCATGCTCTTGAAAAAAGAGTGCATGGCCTAGAGATGGTACTGGATGAGCTATCGCATGAAATGTCGATGCCAACAGGGCGGACCGCGAATGCTGATCTCCCGGCTAACGGATGCTGCCGGTTACCCGGTTCAGAGTTCCTGAGCTCGAAGTTTTGGCGGAAAACAGAGGGAAGATATTCCTCCAGATTCTCGGTTTCAAGTTCCCAGGCACTGGATGGCATTCGAAATCCTGCTGAGAATGCGAATAATATAGATTCTTTCAACTGGGATAAGCATCAGTATGGGATTCGGAGTGGATTCCTCGTCAATCCTCTCGTAGCTGCAAACTCATGTTCGAGGGATAACTCGGAAGTTGGGTCTGAGATGATGCTAAAGAAGGCTGGCTATGTTCGAGGGATTGCGCTATTGCATGATGCCAAGGCGTTCGATGGGGCCTCAACTAGTAGTTCTTCGAGGGCAGGCATTTTGAACAGGTAGAGATGATGCATCCAGGAAAAAGTCTGTCATTAAATCATGAAGCTGTCATTGGAATGTTCGGTACTTGCTGAGTAATGTGTATTTCTGGAAATTGAAAATGGTCTTTTTTTTTTCATTCTTAGTGCACGTGCA
Source organism: Ottelia alismoides (assembly GCA_037367405.1). Taxonomy (NCBI): domain Eukaryota; kingdom Viridiplantae; phylum Streptophyta; class Magnoliopsida; order Alismatales; family Hydrocharitaceae; genus Ottelia; species Ottelia alismoides. The sequence continues at coordinate 133,653 of JAZKJV010009014.1, forward strand.
ATCAAAATTTCTTGTGATCCATTTGAACTTCTTAATAGCTACAATTGAAATGTAAATTATTCACAAAAACTGCAGTAGTTCTTTGTAACATCCAGTTAATGTAACATATGCTTCTCGTCCAGTAGTTATCCTATAATCCGATATCAAAGACTCGTGTTAATAGCTATTATCACGCCCTTGTCGGTAGTTCCTAATTGTTATAATCAAATACACAAAGCACACACAAACACAAAGATAGAGATAAAGATTTATGTGGAAAATCTTATGGAGAGGAAATATCATAGTGGCTATCAATCCCTAATCTCCATCACTAGAGATTATGGCTCTCTTCACTAAGATGAAAAAGCAATAATGAGGGATGAGTACAATATATAGAGAATGATGGGTAAACGGTCACCCATCCAAAGATTCGTTTGCCCATATAGGTATGATAACTTAATCCCCTCCTTTAAGTTGGGCATACATGTCCACCATCCCCAACTTGCCTACAATCAGCTCAAATTGTACCATAGGCAGTCCCTTTGTGAAGAGATTAGCGACTTGATCGGTATACTTCAGGTAAGGAAGACACAACAATCCATTATCAATCTTCTCACATATGAGGAAATAGCCAACATCAGAAATCGTTCCTTTTCCAACAACAATAGTTGAAGACTTGTCTGTGATTGTAACTTTCTCTCTTCCAGAAGATAACTTATAATCATGAAACATTCTAGGATCACATGTCATGTGATCGGAAGCACCGCTATCGATAATCCACTCAGATTTTGTAGAGCAAGCATTCTTGTTCTCCTCGTATTAAAAATTGAAACATTGTTTGTGGATTGCAAAGAGACATGTTATTTCGCAAATGATTCCTTGTAACTCCATGATGATATCTTTTGCCAAGTCAGGTTCTCTGATGCTCCAAGTGTCATAGGGTCATTCACCAACAAATCTGTATCCTTTAGATTTTGACTATCTATCACAAACATTTAATCAGACACCTTGTGTTCAAAATGAATAGTACTTCAACACAAAGAATTTAAATCACAACAATTATCCCATGTGATAGAGGCACTTCGACGGAATGAGAAAAATGCAACCCTCACACATAAACTCCTTGGACTGGTCGTTGTCTAAAACACAACAGCAACCTTCTTTGTCCAGGGAAAAAACACACAAATGCATCCCATAACACAACAGCAACCAAGGGAAATAACGTCCCTCGGACAACACAATAGCAGCAGCAGAAACCAAGGGATTCACCATACCCTTAGAGGTGAAACTAGGGCACACAAAGAAGGTCAGGACCCTCGCAAAAACCACCAAACAAATGGCTTCAAACTTCAGTTTCGAGCATGCATTCTTATACGGCAAGAGCTTCAGATTTGAGTGAAAGCCCAACTCCAGCGCACCGACTTCTTGTAGACATCAACTTGAAGATCTCAACATGGCTCGGATACCATGTTAGAATCAAACATGCAAAACTCACACAAAAATGGAGATAAGGATTTACGTGGAAAATCCTACGTAAAGGGATAAACCACGTGGGCTCTCAATCCCTAAGCTCCCTCACTAGAGATTATAGCTCTCTTCACTAAGATGAAAAATCGATCATGATGGATGAGTACAATATATAGATATGGATGGGTAAACGATCTCTCATCTAAAGATCTGTTTACCCATATAAGTATGATAACTCAACACCAATATTTATCCATTTTATTTTCATGTAAATTAGAAAAAAACTCTCAATGCGACTGTAGATAATTAGGCTCTCGAGATCAACAAGAACTCTATTGAAGAATTACGTTTAAAAGTTTTGCAAAAATGAGCTAATTAAGGAATTTTTACCCTTATTAAAATTATTGTTGTTTTTTTGAAATATAACGACTAAAAGAGCAATTAAAAATAAGAATCCAAATAAAAGAGCTGCATAACTATAACATCATACTTGCATGCATCATCAACCACTGAGATTGCAAAGCAGGTACTAATATTGTAGATTGATGCATTCCAGTTGAAAAACCAGAAGGGGTGAAACCTTGGGTAAAAATCACACTCGAGACCATTATTGCGCTTAAATAATTTTTTTTATGATTTTAAAATACATAATTATATGAATAATGAGGGAACTCCACGAAAGGAACATTAATGATTTGTATAAATTGCTTAATGGAAAATGTCTCGAATAAATCCAACGAATAACTAATAAGCATGTTATATATAAAAAAAAGTAACTATCATCCCCTTTTCTGATGAATTGTCATTATACCATTTATTGTTCTCAGGTTGAAGGTAGCTGTGTTGTATTTAACTTTAATGTAATTAGGTTTTAACATGGGAAATCTATGCAAATACATTGGGAAACAAATTGGCTACAAGTGGGAAATCAAATTGTGTTGGAGGGAAAGTTGGGATTCTCAAATTTCAAACAAAAGAAGTTTTGGATGGAGTTTTAGTACCACATATACTAGTTCTAAAACTTTGATGAACTTGTATATGAGTCACACCCCAAGCTCTTGTAGCATATTGGAGATAAGGAATGGAGGACCACATATGCACGCGTGCACGCCCTGCTCTGTCTTCGGCTCGAGTTCGTGCTCGGGAAAGTCATCTCAGTAATTTTGTTGCGGTTTTCATTAACGTATCGAATAAATTAATTTTGTGAATCAATTGTGTAGATCGCTGTGGGAACTCGACTTGAAACAAGGGCTTGGATTTAGTCACTGTTTTGAAATCAGAAGAAGCACATGTTGAGAGGCATTTTTGGAATACGAAAAGACATGCACTAGGTCTACATATACCTATCCCCGGACACTCATTTTTTCTCATGCAAGAAAACGTTCTCGTTCTCGCTCTTTATTCTTCCATCGCGATTGCGATAGTTCTTCTTCTCTCGGCTAGAGCTCTCTGAGGTACTCCAATGGATCATCTAGTAGGTGTACACGGAAGAAGATCGTATGTCGTCGTATCTTGGGAACATATCGCCCATACCCTACACATCCCTGACATGTTTTGTCTATATATTTGTTGATATGCCTTGAAATCTAACCATCTAGCTCGGTTGAAAAACCATCGTATGCACCCCCTCCTTATGTACCACATTCCAACAATACAGAGGTCTCGTTGCCCGGTCAGCAAGCCTATGGGGGGGTGGGGGGTCTATATCCCTTCTTATTCTTCCAACTTATTATCCCTCCAAAGAAAGTTAACGTTTTGGTCATGGAGCCAAGATGAACTCCAACTCTACCCATCCCGTCAAAAAAATTATAAATAACTACCACTTACCCAAAAATCTTATCTAACATAAACCCATTATCCCTCATTATCTCCTTCCTCCTACGAAACAAAGAATAACAAATAACTACCACGTATCCCTCATTATTCCTCCCTATCCTATCCCGTTAACCGAACAGGCTCAATGTCTTATCCCTCCTTATCTCTTTCCCCTTATTCCTCTACCAAACTGCTCCTTAGGGATAGGGTTCTCGGTGCATTATGCACTTTCTTCTTTCTCCACATGGTGAAAATCGATCTTCACCATTCAAGGACGAAGCCCAATTACGGGTGAACCGTGTAAATCCATGTGTCTTCGCTTGTGTGATTAATCATTCGTGCTGTGTTCCAGTTCCGCAATTCACAACAATATTGATTTGTGTAAATATCCTCTATTTTCTCCTTTTTTTTCCCTGATTTCTTCATGTCCTTATACGTCAGTTGATGAACAACCAAATCGACGTAGCCCCCAAGAAAGGATCCTGTTCAGAGGGAGTGGGGTGCGACGAAGAATTCCCAGGTGATATTTTGTTTTGTTATGTTTCTCTGCATCGATCACAGAGTACCATTGAAGGGTGAAAGGTGTTTGTCCCATTTCTTGTTCTCATTCTGTGTACAGCTCTGTAGGACAATGCTCTCTGTCGCTGCCCTTTTGGATGATCTACTGAATGGTTTGCTATCTGTGTTGATGTTTTTATTATCTGCTGATTCACGAGGGTTTGCATCTGCAGCTTATGCTTATGGGAATTGGTGAGTTTGATTCCTCACATGATTATATATTAACAGATGTTTAAAAAGAAGGATCTGTCGTATTGTAATTGTGTTTATTTATATAATCTTCATACAAGTACTGTTGGTCTTTGAATCTGTCAGTCGCGTCTGTGTTTCTGTTCTTTTCAAATTTTTTTTAAACTTTGTAGTAAAGATTGTTGCATGAAGTAGATTCTATTAGGAATGCTTTCACAACTAAGCTTCTTCTGTTTGAGCCCGCGAGCAGGAAGTCGAGTAATTGCATTCCTGATCTCTTATTTAGCCTATATGTAAGGAGTTGAGATAAAGAAGCTCTTTCGCAGGGAGATAAAACTGTATTGAATCCTCGATTTTGGGGGGGAGGCATTGGATTTTATCTCATAAATGGAGAGAGTTCACAAATAAAAACTTAAGATCGATTTCAAAATTCCAACCATACAGATTGAATCTAAGATTAATGTTCTATATACCAACCAAATTTTGCTCAAATCCCATATTAATAGCTATTTTATCTTGACTGTCAACGGAAAAGTTGATGTTTAAGGAAGTTGAAATCCATTTAAAAAAGGATCGGACATTTGACGGTTAAAATAAACTAGCTATAAACATTGAATTAGAGCGAAATTTGATGGGTATGTAGAATATTAATCGTAAAATTCAATCTATACAGTTGAATTTTTGAAATCTATTTCGTTTAAAAAAGACAAACACAACATACCCTGTTGTAGAAAAAGCTACAGCAAATGATGTGCTCTTGAAGATCGTGGATCTCAAGTCTATAAGCTTGTCATATATGAATGGTCCAAGATGGTTAAACATGCGATAGATATATATAAAAAAAAGTGTGAAGCATGTCAAAAGCTTATATATACATATATATGTATATGTATTCTATAAAAGTCATCCTGTTTTATACAAAAAGGGGTTGGCCTTCCTTAACTATAGAAGGATTGCGTCCTATTTGAAAGAAATCCATATAGGGGGCCTTTCAAATAGGACGCAGTCCTTCCTGAGTTCAGGAAGGTCGCCCCTTTTTTGTATAAAAACGAGCACTTTAGTAGAATACATATACATTTTGTATTATAGGTGCATGTTATAAATATAAAGCCGCATACAAAACTGCGTATTATAATACTAACATTAAACTGCACATTATAATACAAAACTGTATATGTATTCTGCCAAAGTCATCCTGTTTTATACAAAAAAGGGGCTGGCTTTCCTTAACTATGGAAGGACTGCGTCCTATTTGAAAGAAATCCTAACTTTTAAACTGTATATGTGTGTGTGTGCCCCCTAGGGGGCTAACTTAGCTCCTCCCACCTCATTTTTCACATATTTTTTATTTTTTTGAAAAGTAAAATTGTGTAAATTCATTATTAAATATCTATATTATGTCATTCAAATTTCATGCGAAACAGAGACTCATACGACCTCCATCCAGAGGGGGTCAATTTAAAAAATCCTGAGATCGTTGAAAAATGATTATTTGAATGGAGGTCGTAGGAGTCTCTGTTTCGCACGAAATTTGAATAGCATAATATAGGAATATAGTGATGAATATTCATGGAAGAAATTTTCAAAAAAATAAAAAATATGAGAAAATAGGGCGAGGGGAGCTAAGTTAGCTCCTCCTGAGGGGCAGCCACATTTATCCCTATATATATATATATGGGTAAAATGGGGCTGCTCCCATGGGCGGAGCTAACTTGGCTCCCCCCGCGTCATTTCACCCAGTTTTTTATTTTTTTTGAAAATTTCTTACGTAGATTTTCATCGATATATCCCTATATTATGTCATTAAAATTTCGTGCGAAACAGAGACTCCTACGACCTCCATCCAGACGGGGTCGTTTTTAGCAATTTTGTTACCGTTAAAAAACGACCGTCTGGATGGAGGCCGTAGGAGTCTCTGTTTCGCACGAAATTTTAATGGCATAATATAGGGATATAGTGATGAAAGTCCATGGGAGAAATTTTCAAATAAAATAAAAAAACTGGGTGAAATGGGGCGGGGGAGCCAAGTTAGCTCCCCCCACGGGGCAGCCCCATTTAACCCTATATATATATATGGATTTAATGGGGCTGCCCCCTGGGGGCAGCCAACATGGCTGCCCCGCCCCCTATTTCGGTGTGTTTTTTTATTTTTTTTGAAAAATAAAACTATGTATATTCATCCCTATATCCCTCCTATATATCATTCGAATTTCGTCAGAAACAGAGACTCCTACGGCCTCCATCGAGATGGTGCCGATTTAAAAAATCATGTTACCGTCAAAAAATGACCGTCTAGGTGGAGGTCGTAGGAGTCTCTGTTTCCGACGAAATTCGAATGGCATATAGGAGGGATATAGGGATGAATATACATGCCAATATTTTTTGGGAAAAAAACGCCGCAAATGGCGCGGGGCAGCTATGTTGGCTGCCCCAAGGGGGCAGCCCCATTAACCTCTCTCTCTCTATATATATATATATATATGAGTGATCCTGTGAGAGTAGAAAACTGTAAGAGCATGAGAGCATGCTGGACCACTAGATTATGTCCTCTCTCTCCTGATCTTTTCTCTCCTGGTTGAATCAAGTGTTCCAGAATGCATGCTCTCATGCTCTCACAGGTTTTGGCTCTCATATATCACTCATCTCTCTCTCTCTATCTCTCTCTCTCTCCCTCTCGCTCTATATATATATAGGGGGTCTTTCAAATAAGATGCATCCTTCCTGACTTAAGGAAGGCCACCATCTTTTTGTAGAAAACACGTGCACTTTAGTAAAACGTGTATACAACTTGTATTATAATTGCATATTATAAATACAAAACCGCTACAAAACTGCATATTATAATACAAACATTAAAAATGCACATTGTAATACAGTCCGTATACATATTCTACTAAAGTCGTCATGTTTTCTACAAAAAAGGGGCTCGCCTTCTGAACTCTGGAAGGACCAAGTCCTATTTAAAAGTAATCCTCTATATATATGAGGAAAGGGATCCTATTCCACGGAGTAGATAAATTACCTACTCCATTCTCATTTTTCCCACTTTTTTTTTAAAATTGCTTCCATGGATTTTCATAACTATACCCCTTGAATATTCAAATTTTGTCAGAAACAGAGACTCCTATGCCCTCCCTCCGAAACAGGTCGATTACAACAAATCTGATACCGTTAAAATTCCATGGTCTAGATGGATGACATATGAGTCTCTGTTTCTGATGAAATTTGAATGACATATTAAAGGTATATAGTTATGAAAATCTATGGAAGTATTTTTCAAAAAAATAAAAAGAAGGACAAAATGAGAATGGAGTAGATAGATTACCTGCTCCATGGAGGAGGATCCATTTCCTATATATATATATATATAGGATATCTTTCAAATGAGACATGGTCCTTCCATCTCTAAGGAAGGCCAACGATCCTGTGCGTCCATAATTGATCAGATGGTTGTTATGAAAGGCATGTTATTATTATTATTTAATTAATCAAAAATCCGTTTCTTTCATTATGCATTATCTAAATATAGTATGTAGCATCTCAAAATATCTCCTCATTAATTTGTATCCTACTCTTTTCAAAAATCCCATACGTATACCTAAAATATATCATTAACCTCTTTCCTAATTTCACAAACACGATGGCGGTGCATGAGAGGAGGTTACAACGGTGAGAGGAAGAGGATCACATCGAGCACTGCGTGTCACTCTGTCGTCTTCGTCGTGGGAGGAAGAGGATCACGTCGGGCTTCGCACGTCTCTCCGCCATCATCTGTCTTCGTCGTGCGCACATCGGAGATCTTGTTTTCATCATCATCACAGGTATCGTCAACCTCCTCACTGTTTCCATCTTCATCTTCACCGTCGACTATGAAGATGACGATCGAATGATCCTTGAAGCGATTTTTAGCATCATGTGCGGCCTCGTCGGCAAGGAAGAAGTTGATGGCACGTGTAGTTTCTAGGGAATGATGTTGCGGTTCTCCGGGAAGACCTTCATGCAAACGACGATGACAACACGTAGAACAGATGACAATAGGTTTACACAGTGCTACAACCAGTCATGGATGAAGAACGATTCGCAGTTTGATACAATATTGATGTGTACTATACAATATTAGTCTGTATTATACAATTTTGATATGTATTATACAAATTTGTGATGTATTTTTACAAATCAAATGGTTGCGAATGAAAATTATATTTTTTATAGATCTTGTATTTATTGATGTGCATTACACATTTTGGATGTACATTATACATTTTAGATGTGTTTTATACAAATTTGGTTTGTATATTCGCATCAATTAAGCGTGAATGACTGCCATAATTTTTACAAAAAACTATACAAATTTTATTATACAAAGAACCATACGATCGTTACAAAGAACCACACATTAATTACTAATGTGAATTGTATTTTACAAAGAACCATGCAAATTTTACAAATAACGGATGACTTTTTGAATGAACAACAGATTCTACAAAAAACATGCAGTCATTACAAAAGGAACCTTAAATTCTATAAAAAATGCGTGAGGACACAAAAATATGCCCAGATAATATCGTCCAACAAAAAATTGGATATTTTTTAAATATAATATTGTGAAAAATACCAAAAATAAAACTAGCTAAATTTAGTATTTCGAAATATTAATTAGAGTGCATAATTAATGCAAAAGTTGATGACCAAAATGCCCTTTTGGGTAACAAAATTGAAGGTGACGTTGGATTTGAATCTGATGGCCCAGATCGTTAGCCTTCCTTAAGAATGGAAGGATCATGTCTCATTTGAAAGGCCCCCTGTATATATATAGGGAAAAGGGAGCCTCCTCTCAAGAGGATGTAACTTCCCTCCTCCTTTGTGAAAGAGGAGGCAAATTTTTTATTTTTTTTGAAAAATGTCACCGTAGATTTTCATAATTATATCCCTCTAATATGTCATTCAAATTTCGTCAGAAACGGAGACTCCTGCGACCTCCATCCAGATAGTCATTTTTTAACGGTCACAGATTTGTTATATTTTACATGTTCCGGATGAAGGCCGTAGGAGTCTCTGTTTCTGACAAAATTTGAATGACATATTAGAGTGATATAATTATGAAAATCTACGGTGACATTTTTCAAAAAAAATAAAAAATTTGCCTCCTCTTTCACAAAGGAGGAGGGAAGCTACCTCCTCTTGAGAGGAGGCTCCCTTTTCCCATATATATATATATATATGGGGTTGATGGGACTGCCCTCTGGGGGCAGCCAACATGGTTGCCCAGCCCCATTTTTAGGTAAATTTTTTTATTTTTTTTGAAAAATATTGCCATGCATATTCACCCCTATATCCCTCATATATGTCATTCAAATTTCGTCAGAAACAGAGGCTCCTACGGCCTCCATCCAGACAGGATCGATTTAAAAAATCCTGCGACCGTTAAAAAAATGGCGTAGATAAAGGTCGTAAGAGTCTTTGTTTCTGACGAAATTTGAATGACATATATGAGGGATATAGAGATGAATATACATGGTGATATTTTTCTAAAAAAATAAAAAAAAATCACAAAAAATGAGGTGGGGGCAGCCCCATTTTCCCCTATATATATAGGGTTAAATGGGGCTGCCCCCTGGGAGTAGCCAACTTGGCTACTCTCACCCCTATTTTTCCCTCATTTTTTATTTTTTTTGAAAAATAAAATTTTATAAATTCATCATTATATCCCTCTAACATCCTATTAAAATTTCGTCAGAAACAGAGACTCCTACGGCCTCCATCCAAATAAGGTCGATTTAAAAAATCATGTGACCGTTAAAAAAATGACGTCTGGATGGAGGGCCTAGGAGTCTCTGTTTCTGACGAAATTTTAATACAATGTTAGAGGGATATAGTGATGAATATAGAAATTTTTATTTTCCAAAGAAATAAAAAAATGAGAGAAAATAGGGGTGGGAGTAGCAAAGTTGGCTACTATAGCCAAGTTGGCTACTCCCAGGGGACAGCCCCATTTTACCCAATATATATATGTATATATAGGAAAGAAAGCCTACTTTGTGAAGTAGGTAACTTTACCTACTTCACATTCCATTTTTGCAAATTTTTTTTATTTTTTTTGAAAAATACCACCGTGGATTTTCATAACTATATCCCTCTAATATGTCATTCAAATTTCGTCAGAAACAGAGACTCCTACGGCCTCCATCCAGAACATGAAAAATATAGCAAATCTGTGACCGTTAAAAAATAACTGTTTGGATGAAGGTCGTAGGAGTCTCTGTTTCTGACAAAATTTGAATGACATATTAGAGGGATATAATTATGAAAATCCACGATGGTATTTTTCAAAAAAAATAAAAAATTTGTAAAAAAATGGAATGTGAAGTAGGTAAGTTACGTATTTCACAAAGTGGGCTCCCTTTCCTCATATATATATATATATATATATATATATATATAGAGAGAGAGAGAGAGAGAGAGAGCTGGGAGCCTACACTGGCTTTCTTTTTCATTATTTTTGGATTTTTTTGAAAGAAATCTTAGGGGAATTTTCTTAATATATTGAGGGTAATATGTGTTTCAAGTTTCATGCAAAACAACCATTCATAGCATGTTCATCTAGAATGGATCAATTTCAGCAATTCTGAGATCGTTAAATTTAGTAGTCTTCATGGATATGATAGAAGTCTCGAATTAAGTTGAATTTAGAATGACAACATGGTGATATATGATGATCTAATTCCTCAAAAGTTTCATTTCAAAAAAATCAAAAATATTGAAAAAAGAGCCGGATGTAGGTAGTTACCTACACCCCCAGATGTAGGATCCCTTTTCACACACACACACACATGTATATATATGTATATATGTGTGTGTGTGTGTGTGTGTGTGTGTCTATGTGTGCGTGTGTGTGTGCGCCTGTGTGTGTGTGTATAGGGGGCCTTTCAAATAGGATGCATCCTTCCTGACTTAAGGAAGGCCGCCATCTTTTTGTAGAAAATACGAGCACTTTAGTAGAATGTGTATACAGTTTGTATTATAACTGCACATTATAAATACAAAACCGCATACAAAACTGCATATCATAATACAAACATTAAAACTGCACATTGTAATATAATCTGTATACGTATTCTACTAAAATCGTCATGTTTTCTACAAAAAAGGGGATGGTCTTCCTGAACTCAGGAAGGATCAAGTCCTATTTGAAAGAAATCATGTGTGTGTATGTCACTCAGAACATCCTCAATACACTCGCATTGATCGCATAGCCATCGCCTTCTCTCAATAGGATATGGACATCATCGAAGAACTGTCATTGAACCAACAACAATGTAGGTCACCTCGATAGTAGTGGACTCTTTCACCAAGTGATTCAAGGTCGAAGGCGCCGGAAAAATAAACACATCAAGGGTGATCAGTTTTTATCAAAAGAACATTATCAGTCAGCTTGGATTTTTGACAGTTATCACAATAGACAACAAATCATAGCATCAACAAAGTTCAAGAAATTTTTGCTCAAGTTGAGGGATTACATTGAGGAATACTTCAGTCACATATACTCATACAAATGAATATATCAAGGCACCCAATCAAAGGATATTCAAGCACTCAATACTTGGCTCTTGAGGAGTGTGAAATGGAGTTTGGCAGACAAGCTATCATATGTCCTTTAGGTATATCAACACATAAGATGCTTTCATGATAGGGTTGAGCATTGGGCCGGGCCAGCCTGACCCGGTCCGAAACCCGGCCCATGTAGCCCGGCCCGAACCCGAGCCCGCAAAGAATTGGGCCGGGCTTTGGGCCTTAATTCAAGCCCAAATGTATATTCGGGCCGGGTTCGGGCTTGATAGGGCCCAAACCCGAAAGCCCGATAACCCGACCCGATAGCTAGGCCCGTTTCAAGGGCCCATACTGCCCGACCCATTAGCTTGACCCATTACTTATGCATATGAGTGATAATAGAATTTAGATGGATATTAAATTCTAAACATATTAATTTAGTAAAGTTAACAACCATCATTGTTACATATACCATCATGATAATAATTTACCATGTTAACAAACATATATTATAAACAATTATATTACATTGGTAATATATTTGTCATGTTTAGAGCATGTTATTGTACATAGCCAATTAGTATCATGAACATGATTCCTTAATATTATCAATGTGTAAAATATATTTGCATGTGTAAAGAATACTCATTTTTATTGGGGATGGGTGGTGTATTTGTAAGATAAAAACAAGCTCAATATGTCCCGGAGTTTCAATTTGGGCCGGCCCGGCCCGAACCCGGCCCATAATGTTTGGGCCGGGCTTGGGCTTGGGCCTAGATTTTGAAAAATGAAACGGGCCTAGGCCCGGCCCGTTAGCCCGTATACTAAAATGGGCTTGGGCCGGGCCAAGCCGAACCCGGCCCGGACCCGGCCCATGCTCAACCCTATTTCATGATACACTATCTTCAAACTAACATACGGATGTAAAGTGTTCTAATTGATGTTGATATATCCTACTAGAGTTCAAAAATGTTTGCTCTTATTGAAGGATTGCCTTAGGGAATATTTCAGTCACCCATCCTTAAGAAATGAAAATATTGAGGTACCCAACCAATTAATATTCATGCACTCAAGATTTAGCTCTTGAGGAGTGCGAAATGGAGTGGAGTAGACGAGCTATAATTTAGGTAAAACAAACAACATATAGGATGTCGTGAGGACATATTCTCTTCAATCTAAAATATGTGTGTGTATCCACCATGCTAGTGTTCAAGAAGATTTGCTTGGATTGATGGATTACCTTGTGGAATACTTCAATCACCCATCCTCAAGCAAATGAAAATATCGAGGTACCCAACCTGAAGATATTCATTCATTCATTCATTCATTCATGTAAGACCTCTAAGTGCATGAAATCACTAATTCTAAGTTTCAGACCTAATCCAGTATCCAAATGAGAAAATGAGTGATTTATCTTGTAGTACTCATTGAGATCTTTCCAACGAGCTCAAGAACATCAAAATTGAAATATGTATGAAAAAGTTACAGGAAAAATATGATCGGTTTATGGCTTTCAATACTGGATCGAATCCGGATCCCATTAGGCTCAAGCATATAAAAGGAGTTGGGCTCAAGTGGCCTGGCTAACCAGACCACTTAGCCTCGCCGGAGATCCGCCCCCCTTCACCATTAGCTTCACCATATGAGATATTTTTGACGTCCAATCGAATATCTAAGGGCATCGATGTGAAGATTTCGAAGCATGGAGTCACGTGGTGGGCATAGAAATACGCTAAACGTTACGGAACAGTCGATCCAGATGAAGGAGTGTCATGAGAGATGACCCTAAGGTACAATTTTTAACTATTTGTTTGTTACCGAATTCACGATGTTTTTATGACGTTGGGCTATGGGGGCATACAAACTACTTATTGCCAGGATTTTTACTGTGTTTCATCGCATTTTTGGGTGCAACAGATAACTTAGTGTGTCGTATTTTTAGATTTTTCAACCAATATGTGGCTTGCATGAGTGATATGTGTAGATATTCTTGATGTGGGTGTTAGCAGGAACACAATGGCGTAGTCGTATCATCGATCAGATCGATTTCACGAGACCTCGTCGGAGTGGTTCCAACTTCCAGATATGATTGATCATAATTATTAGATTATTGATCATGTCTGATCGATCATGCCTTAGAGTTGATCGATCATTTGACCAAAATGATAGATCATGGTTAGCTTTATGATCGATCAATACCGATCAATCATTAAAGTTGGATGATCGATCATTCTAGGATCGTGGACCCATTTGGACCTTAAAGTTGATGAAATTTTATTTCGAAAATGATGTAGACCATATAGGACATTAATATATGTATATATTTAATGTTTGGATTATAGAAATAAATTGATAATCAAGTGAAATGGGTTCGGTTTAATCTCAATTTGAAAATAAATGATGCTGATGGATTCGGTGAGGTCTGGTGAGGATGAGCCTGAGCATCATACGTACACCTTCAGATTTGAGTTTCAGCCCTTAGGATCGATGGTCGAGTTCCCCTCTGTAGTTTCAGTTTCATACCACGATGTCTCACTTTCAATGGCATGGGGGTGGCTTGGAGTAGTGTCGCTAAGGGAGGGGCGTGCACCTTGGGACTCCGGGTAGAAGCTTAGTTGATCGCGATCTGGGCAAATCACTCAGGGGACATACTACTTGATGCATCGGTGTACCCTTTTGCCCCGTATCAGACTCGATTTCCAGATGTGTGGTGCCTAGTAGTCATGGTTGGTTATTTGTGCTTCTCTTCTTTCACTTAAGGTACTTAGGTGCTAGTTGGTGTAGGCCACATTGATTAGTATCTAAGTATTGGTCTTAAGAGGAGAGTTCCATGAATTGTTGTTCATCTGAAGGTGAAGGTTCAAGACGGTTTAAAGACTAGACTTCCAAGGGTCGGTTACAAACCAGTGATGAATGTTGGCACATGGAAAAGTATGGGTTTGACTTAACACATGGTAAAGTGTGGGATTGACTTGGCACATAGTAAAGTGTGAGATTTTCATGAAATGGATCAAGGTTGATATCACAAGGATAAGGATAAAGGAACTAGGTATTCTGGTCAATTCCAATGTAGCATGGGTTTACATGGTTACTAGCTTTTGTATACTTTCTAGCTTCTAATGGTTATTTCTTGATTAGTTATTTTAACACCATACTGGGCAACTTTGTTCTGATTTACATACTTTCGTGAATCAGGCAGGTTCTCAAGGAGCAAACGTAGTGATGAGCAGCTTGTTGGCTCGGTTCTTCTTCTAATGTTGATGTTTAGTTACTTTTGGGTATTTACACTTCTGTATTTTCTGTTGTCTTTACTTGTACCTTTTGGAAGATGTATATTGTATATTTATGGACATTTCAGTAGTACATGTATGAATACATTATGTGGACATTGTCGCTTGCGAATGAATGTGTAAATGGAAGATATTTACTGCACTTTCTATTGTTCTTTTTATGATATGCTTCTATCTTAATTTATGTGCTTCGAATGTGGGATTGCATCGCATGGATACGAGTATTCGGGTCCTAGGGGACGGGCATCACAATTTGGTGTCAGAGCAATTATACTCCATTACATTCCACGCATGTAATTCCTCACTAGTATTCGAAGTACAAGATGATGTTCGAGAGTATTTGACCTGATACAAATAGCACAAAAAAACAATATACATGTCCATATATCTCTCATAAGTTAAAACAAGTACTAATGCTATGATTCTTTATGTTGAACCTTGCCATCTTGCGGGGAGCCTGACATGGCATAGCAGTTGGTCTTCCTTGTCCAGGCCATGCATGGCATGCAGTATCGCCAAGAGGCGATTGAGCAAAGGCTGCAACAACAATATGACTCATCCTAACGCCCCTTCCCGGGAGGAGTAAAGCTTGCAGTGGCCAGTCTCATTTGGAGCCAGAGTCATTTAGAGACACAGAGGCATTACATGCACATCATACCACATATCAGTGATCGTAGGTATAGCAATTCTTTGGTACCAGCACAGCAGAGGAGGCAGAGCTTTGGATCAAGCATGCGGATGATCATGCACCAGTAGAGGAGTGGGTGACATTTGTTGAGTTCTCATTGGCTAGATATACAGAGAGATTGTGGTAGGCTATCCAAGAGCATCTGACAGAGCCTAGCACTTGGGATATCTTTGTTGCGGAGTCGCAGTGAGTACTACCCCGAGCACTAGGCAGAGGAGCAGAGGATATAGTTTGTTGAACTAACATGGGGTTCAGTGACGACCTAGGAATACATGGTACGATATACTGAGCTATTTTGCTATTCTCTAGCCACTATAATTGTTCCATGGGAGAACTTGTAGAAGTTCATCCATGGTATGCACCAAGATGTACATGACATGATCTCTATCTTTGATCTTACCTTCATTAAGGAGGTGACTACCAAGGGTGACGAGATGGGAGGCTACGCAGATCTGAGTGCCAAGAGGGTAGGCACAATTACCACCTTTGCTACTTAGCCGAGTGGTACGCTGAAACTTCTTTCGTTTCCATCGAGAGTGACATTACCAGTCCACTAAAGTAACACAACCAGCTGGTGGATCTACTTCTTCTCCCACATTGGTGCAAGCATTAGCAAGTCATGGTACAGGACCTTCTCACTCCCCTACACTTGTCCATATCCATAGATTTGGGGGAGGTGGCTTGGTTGGGAGGCACACATTCTCAGCCAGGTAGGACTTGTTTCTACTGTAGGTAGGTGGGACACTTCAAGCCCAGTATCCATACCGTACTAGTGGTTCGAGTACCCACCAGTGGAGTGGGAGATCAACAGGACCATCTAGACCATCTTAGATATCAGGATTCCACCATAGAGATTGAGAGTCGCATGGTTTACCACAATAGTCATTCAACACCGCAGGATCCAGTGCACCACATGTTGGACATGCGAGCCCACAGCGAGCCATTATGCAATAAATGTTATCGCAAATATCATTCCCTGATCTAAAATAAAGAATAATTAATTTGCATAATAGGTCCTTTAATATAATTAGGGTTATGTACCATGGCCATCTTGATGATCATACAGTTGTTGGTTCAATTATTGAATCATAGAGGTTGGTGCTTGGATGAATATCTAAAGAGCTAGATTGAGGACTCATCAAGCACTTTGAAATGATTATTAGGAGATGATCTCCAGCCTGAGAAGGAGATGGCAATCCTTTCTCTAAAGGCCGATATCTAATCGACCTCTTGATGCAGGTCCTCTGTATAGGAATAGAGATTCGGAGGTGTCAGATAAGTTAGGTCAAAGAGTTGACTTAACGAGATCGAGATAATCAAAGTCCTACGTTGTATGCTATCACAGTATAGGCACGCATCCTCTGACCAGAGACAGATGTGTTACTATATGTTTGAATATATATATACATTGGGCAGACCAATAGGTTGATAACCTAACCAAGGTCTATACACCGGCACGCTGGTACGCATGCAAGGGCATATGAGTAATATGATCGCTCAAAGGGATAATACATGTTCATTTACTGAACTGGAAGACATGAACTCACTCATGAGATATAGGAAAGAATCAAATTCCGTGCACGGTCGTCTTGCTTTGGAAGCTTGACTGAATTTGTAGGTTTGATATATACTTTGGAAAGTATATGATCAACACCTGGGTATGATATATGCTTTTGGAAAGTATATAATCGATACCAACTCCCAATGATCAAATGAGAAACTTAATGATAAAACCCTGAAGTAGATAGCCTTAAAGAGATCTAAAACTTCGGGTTTGTTCTGGGTCTTCCAGTATGAAGGATGTATAGGTATTGGGAATACCTGAGGGTGATGTGATCATAAATAATTGTATAACCATGACGCTTCCATTCCGAGGAAGTGATGAAACAGGTCTAGATTTTAGTGACTCCTCTCGTAAAGAAGTAATCTGATCTTAGTCTAAATGTTGGACATTGATTAGAATGTGATTCAGATGTAATGAGAAGATTATATATGCGGTCGTGATTTGATCAAGCATACATGAGAGGTTCGCAAGATCTGGATTTGATATGTGATCTCAATATCCAAGTCACTCTACATGGAACAATACAATTGCCATGTCCTTATCTCCAAGTATCCGCAAAGAAAGCACATTATCCTTGAAAGAGTTCATGGATAATTTCAGTGTTGATACATGTATCCGAGCATTGAGAAAATGGATAATAAAATGTAATTTGATTATCATGAATAATATGAATTTGATTCATATTATAAGGAGAGTTATCTGAGATAATTAAATGTGATTTAATTATCAAAGATGTGAATAATGTGAATGTGATTCACATTGTTTGAGCACATGAGAAAAGACATCCAAGTTGATTAAATGTGATTTAATTATCATGGATATGAATAATATGGGTAGAACTATCCATATTAACCATATATATTATGAATGTGATTTATAATATATTAGAGAGATCCTATTGTGATTTATATTTGTCAGTTAATTATTGATGTGAATTGGATTCACATTGGATGATTAATTGAAAATATAATTTACATTTTGTTTTGGAATGTGAATGTGATTCACATTTTTTCTAATGGCATAATTACAATATTCACAGGATAATTATGAATTAATTTTGTGAAGCAATTTACAACAAATGTTGTTGTAAATCTTGGAGATATCATTAGATAATGAGATCTCATGAGATAATGAGATCTCATGAGATATTGAGGAGATAGATCCATTCCATCTCAAAAGGGTGGTCGTCCCCCCCTTTAGGGGATGTGATCAATCTTCTCATTATCTCCAAGACTAGTCAATTTATTTGATTTGAAATTAATTTATATTGATTTATCACTATATTAATTTAAATTAAATAAATTATTGTTGTGTTTTTTACAACAAGATCATGGCCATTGAAAGAAACACAAATCAATCTCATCCATTGGATTTGTGTGCACATGGAATGAAATCCATGGATCCCAAAATACTATATAAGAAGAGGTACCCCTTGCTTTTCTGGTTACAACAGGTAATAACTAATGCTCTCTCCCTCTCTCTCTACACGTCATGTCTCTCTCTTTCTCTCATTGTGGTCGTCCACTATGGAGCCATTGAGAGAGTCACCATCGCCACAGCATCATCGTTATGCTGCCGGAGTATTCGCTAGTGGATCTATGTCTCCTTCATTGCGCCTTACTCGTGAAGAAGATGTCGGATCTCGTGTGATGGGATCAGGAGATTCACCGCTTGGATCATAAACATGGATTGCAATCAACGCGCTCGCAAGCATCTCCTCCGTTGGATCGGACTTGGGACAGGAGATCTATTCGTTTAGAGACACGATCGCAACCACGCTTCAAGAGGTAACCATAATACCTATTGTGGTTTAGATGAAACGGTCCGAGAAATGTTCATGGATCATGTTGTTTCATCACATTAAAAAATTTTAAATTCCGCTGCATCGAGCAACTAGTGCGACTAGTCGCTCCCGATCGCATACGATATGATCCTCACGCTTCCTTGATATGCTTAAGGATCTTACCATATCCTTCACCGCCCCCACACGGTCAGCTGAATATCGTGACACAAGAACAAGCACATGCCTATGTATCAGTCGTCTGAGGTATGGTTTCGGTGCTTGGAGTTCATTTATATGAATTATTTGATTTGATTGCAATACACTCTTTTATTGCACATTGTATGGTACTCACTTTGGGCAAGTCAGTAGCGAGTGTACCCACCATGTACTACATCAAGAGCCTAGGGGGAAGTTGTTCATTAGCTATCATAAAGTCGATGATGTATAGTTGTATAGATCGATGGGCACGAGATGCCCGCATTCCTACTCCTGATAAAGTTAGAGGACTTCAATATCGTCTTAAGCATGGACTGGCTTGAGAGGCATCAGGTGTGCCTGGACTGCTTTGAGAAGATGGTTATCTTCTACTTAACCAGGAGCACCGACCTTCCAGTTCGGTGGATATATACTAGATACAGGGGTTGAGTACATATATGCCATGAGAGTGCAGCAATACCTCAGTCAGGGATGTGTGGGATGCGTCGCATACATTGTTGGCACATTCACTCAGGACAGTATGATTGATGATGTTCATTTTGTATGTGAGTTTCCTGATGTGTTCCCATATGATATACTCGGACAACCCCCAATGAGAGAGATTAAGATCCAAGGTAGGAAATTTTGAACACCATATCGAAATGGTGTCGATACGATATTTCGACAATATATCGGTGATATGTCATCGAAACATCGACATACTTTTGTGGAGAAAGGACCCTAAAAAAGTATATCGTCGATATATTCGTATGATATCAATCCCATATCGATATCGATATATCGAAGATATATCACCAATATATTGAGATATTTCCTACCATGTTGAGATCGGATTGTTAACAAATACACATCCTATCTCCATCCCTCCATATAGGATGGCACCCATCGAGCTAAGAGGGCTCAAGGTAGAGTTGCAAGAGCTGCTGGAGAAGGGATTCATCCATCTCAGTACATCACCATGGGGAGCACCAGTTCTCTTCGTTAAGAAGAAGGATGGATCCATGAGATTTTGCATTGATTACAGACAACTGAACAAGTAGACGGTCAAGAACCATTATCGTCTCCCACGGATTGATGATCTTTTTGATCAGTTGCAGGAAGCATCAGTGTTCTCCAAGATTGATCTACGACCGTATATCGCCATTTCAGGATCAAAGGTTCTGATGTGATGAAGTATGCATTCCTCACAAGATATGGTCACTACGATTTCGTGGTGATGCCATTCAAACTCATGAATGCACCTGTCGCATTCATGGATTTGATAAACCAGTTCTTCCATCTTTAATTAGACAGGTTCATGATTGTGTTCATTTATGATGTTCTAGTCTATTCCTACTATGAGCACGAGCACGAATCATATCTTCGCAATGTGCTGGAGACACTTCGAGAGCATCAGTTGTATGCAAAATTTAGCAAGTGTGAGTTATGTCTTTCTGAGATGGGGTTTTGTGGGGCACGTGATTTCATGGGTGGGGGTTGCAGTTGACCTTGTCAAGATAGAGGCCATCTTAACTTGGGAGCATCCCAAGACGGTTGTAGAGATTCGCAATTTTCTTGGCCTAGCCTGTTACTACAGACGATTCATCGTGGGATCTCCCAATTAGCATTACCCCTCACACATATGACAAAGAAGGATGTGCCATTTGTCTGAAGTGACAAATGTGAGCTGAGATCTCGTACGCTGAAGGAGCAGTTGACTACTTCTCCCATTCTTACCCTTCCTTCTAGTACCTTGGATTTCACAGTTTATACCGATGCTTCTAAGGAAGGTTTGGTTGTCGTACTTATGCAATGAGAACATATCATATCTTATGCATCTCAACTGTTGAAACACACACCCATGAGGGTTCCTAAGCTCTTGTAACACATCAAGACCTATGGTTGGAATTTGATTGATGATACCTTTTTACATGGTGAACTCAAAGAAGATATTATGACAAGACAACCCTAGAGCCTTTACATTTTAAGGGAATTAATACCATGCAGACAGATTGAAGAATACCTTACATGGGCTCAAGTAGTCTCTCGATTGTGGTAGAGAAGATTTGCCAAATTCATGATTGGTTTTGATTTGGACAGGTCTATACGATTGTTTAATTTATCGTAACAAGGTGGGGGATTTGTCCTCTATCTATATGTTTGTGCGTCGATGATACATTGATTCTTGTTAAGAAGAATAATGTCATTGATAATATGAAGAACCTCCTTAGCTTAAAGTTTGACATGAAAGACTGTGATGCAACAAAGATGTTTTTAGGGATGGAAATCATTATGGCTCATGTATAAGGAAAACTCTTCTTTATTAAATAAGCTACAATATTGAGAACGTCTCGAATAGATTTGGGATGTCTATAGCAAAACCCTTGAGTACTTTGTCTGCTACAAATATTCACAGTTCGTTATCTTTTACACCTCAACCTAATGTAGAGAAGGGGCATATACCATGAAGTCCCTATACTGTTGTAGTTGGATGTCTTATATACAACATGGAATGCACAAGATCAGATATCGCTAATGCTATAAGTGTTATAGCATATTCATAATGATTCTAGTGAAGGAGCATTGGCAATAAGTCAAAAAGAATTCGGTATCTAAGGGGAACATCTAATGCTGGCCTCATATATGGAAGTGATTCGAAATGTTTGTTTGACGGATACTAAAATTAGACTATGATTTAGATGTTCATGGCAGGAGATAAGTGATAGGCCATGCCTTTATTTGAAATATATTGTCATTGATAGGAAGACTATCTTACAATCTTTAGTTACTTTGTCTACCACAAAAGAAGAGTATATAGTGTTGTCAAAAAGTTGCAAATGAATCTGACTAGAAGGCTTTGTTATAGATCTCGTTCTTCAACAGGAGTATGTTATCATGTATTGTGATCCTCTTATAGTAATATGCCTAACCATGGATTAAGCACGTCATGAGAGGATTGGGCATATCGATGTCAGGTATCGTTTCATCTGTTTGTGGGAAATCAATCTTCTCAACTCGAACCATTGGGATCGAATGAGAGGAGTGGAAGTACATGTGCAATGGTGGAGGAAGGAGGAACATATTTCAAATTAGTGGATTCGACAATATGGAAGGATGCAAAGAAAGGAACGGAGAACTGGTAGTCAGATGGTGATGGAATGGGTTGAGTTTGTGGTTGAAATGAAGATATGATACACAAAATAAAGAAGACATGGAGAAGCAAATGAAATGACTAAGAAGAAGAACAAATGAGAAATATCAAATGGAATGGCATTGGCCGTGTACTTGGAACAAGGAATGAACATGGTCGAAGGTTGCCTACGACGATGCTCGAGAAAGCATGACATTGTCTTTAATGGTGGGTGAATTGTCGTGAAGCTTGGACAACTTCAAACGATGCATTATGAAGACGTATGCACCCACGGATCATGCCAAACCTCCAAGCTTTAGTCCCATCATAGATCAACGGTAAATGATGCAGTTGTCACCCTTTCCTTTAAACTGGAGTTGTGTTGGAACGATGTCGGATAAAAGAGAAAGCTCGAAAAAAGATGGTTTTTTAAGGGTGTTTGGATTAGAGTTTGAGAATGAGATGATGATGAGAGAATGTAGGGGTAGCAAGGGGAACAAGGCTCGGTAGTGCTAGGGGTCGTTAGAGATCAAGGAGGAAATTGGTGCTTGTGATGGTGGTTGGGTTTGTAAGGTGGATCACACGCTGACAGAAGTCAATGCATGGAGGAAGGAGGAGGAACAATGCCTCCATCCTCCAGCGAGCGGCACCAGGATGGTGGGAGGACGAAAGAAGTTTGGGGAAGGCTAACATGGATTGCCTAGTTTATGAGAGTTAATGGCATGGTTGAGGTGGAGTTGCATACATGTGCATGTGAATCAACAAGCACCACACGGCACTTTGACTGATGAGGAGACTGATCATATGTTGAGCAAATAAAAATCAAAGAAAAACAAAACAAAATAAAAAATAGAGAAATGATTAAATTAAAAAGTGTTTAACATGAAAGTTGTAGATCTCAATGAGATCTACTCATTTCACGAAGAATTCAAAAGCAAAAGAGGCTTTCTACCAGTAGCTTGGATATTTTACAGGTTTAAAATACATGGGTTATTTTTCTTATTTTTAAATTTGTAGTTCGTTTTCTTGTGTATATTGTATAATAATATATTTTTTTATAATATAACAATATATTAGACACCTTACTCTATTTTTTGGAGTATATCTTTAGGATAGTTGCTTAGAAAATAGAGAAAGGTGGATTTATAAGTGTATTGGCTTCTCATTTTTGTTCTTTTTTTCTTTAGCATATTTTTTAGGTTTTATATTTTCAATAGCTAGTTAGCTTGAGTACTGTATTGTAAAAAAAAATGATACGCCAAAACGTGTAAAAATATATTTGCATAAAATGATAAGGTTTCTATATATGTTCATAGTTTACGGTATATAATAGAAATTGAACTTTCACAAATGAGTTTATAATACCTTGAAAAGTGTCAAAAATACATATTTTGATGTGAAATACTTTTAAGGTGGGTAAATATCCATATGAGTTTATATGCAAGAATTATGTGGCTTTTAGTCCAAGCATCAATTGAAGTAGTTTTGAGATGATTCCATATGTATGTCAGTATTTATGTAAAACTATTCTATTTTAATGTTTGTCTTTATCTACAAGATGGAGGCAGTTTCACATTGTTTCTGAGCTGATTGAAATTCTTCCATGTTTGTAAATGTTGTACATGCTATATACATGTGACTACGTGCAAATGTGACTATTTTTAGGTTTTCTTCCTTTACTTTGTTGATTTGGTCAGATCGGGTCCCTGGAATTAGGCGTTATATATAGAAATTCTACATATTCTTTCATTATTCATTTGTTACCCTATGCGGATATACATATGATACAATCGATTATAAATATGATACAATCTTCAATTTTGTTTTGATAACATGATTTTATCTTTTCGTTTCATTTTTATGTTAATAAATGATTGTTATTCATGCATAGACAATTATAAGAAAGTGATATTAGGTTGATTATAAATGCATTTGTTAAAGATCTTGAGCTAAGATGAAGCTGTTGAATTGATGAATATGATATTATCACCTATATACAAGAATACCTTATTTCTTTCCAACTACATCTGTGAAAGAATAATAAATTGAAAGACCTAGTTGCATCCTTTATTCTTTCAGCAAACTTTCCATGCACACCAAGTCCTGGAATTACTATAATGAAGGTGATAACGTGATCTGGCATCTAGTCGAGGCCCGACAATCGACCACTGTCGAACAAGCTATCTAATGGTGAGTAGTCCAGTGACGAACAAGTTGCTTAAATCTAAGTTATCATGTCTTAACTTGCATGCATGCACGCACTTTATGTAAAAAGGGATATTTACACACACAACCCTGATTAGTTTCGTAATTACCCCAAGAACCCTTGATAATTGATAGTTTCACACATGACCTTGAATAAGTACGTCGTTTTACACCCATAAACCATCCGTTAGTTTAGTTCATTAACTCGACTAGACGACTGAGTTAATGTAACCAATCCACGATCTAAATGGCTAAAGTTAACCAAAAGACAAAAGAAAAAGAAAAAAACCCTCCCATTTCCTCCCCCCAGCACCCCCCCTCCACTTCCTCCTCCAGCACTCCCACTCCCTCGCCGACCACTTCCCCTTCATCCTCCAGCATCCATGTCCAACTAGCCCTCTCCCCCACCCAGCATCACCGCACCTTTCCCTTCCCCTCGCACGAGCAACAACAGCTCCCTCTCCCCCCCTTGTGCCTTCCCCTCCCCTCGCGCGAGCAGCAGCAACTCACCTTCTCCTCCCTTCGCCTTCTGCTCCCCTCACGCGAGCAGTAGTAGGAACAACAACAGCAACGACAATTGCTGCTCCTCCCCTTCCCCTCCCCTCACGCATGCAGCATCAACAACGTTGTCAGCGGACGTAGGGCTTTATCAATGTCGTCGGGGAAGGTGGGGATGGGGGAGGAGTCGACGATATCCCATGACGCATGAGGTCCAAGGAAGAGGGAAGGGAAGGAGTGGTAATTATTATAAATATGTTGAACTAAAAGGTGGATTATATAACAGATTTCGTCATAGTTAACGGAGAAACAGGTGGAAGTTACTCCTCAGGGTTATGTTCATAATTAAGAAACTACTCAGGTTTATGCTATGTAAGAGTTAAAGACTATTCAGGGTCCTGAATGTAATTGTGTCATGAGATAATTAAGAAACTACTCAAGATTATGAGTGTAAATATCCCTTGTAAAAATTGCTACATAATCCATGTAATTATGTAATCCAATGAAAAATGCTTGAATTTCTTCTTACATCAACATAAAAGTTTCTCTAGTATATATTCAGTGGTTTAGTAAAGATTGTAACTAAGCATGGTGGTGTACAAGTAGTATTGGAAATTGCATACCAGTTGGGCATCGACTTGAGCAGCCTTTATTTTCACTATTAATCGTGGTCGGAAAACTTTTACATTAGGTTTGGTTGCATCATTTGTGTATTTACAAATCATTTTATTTAAAAAGGTGTTGTAAGAGAAAGATTACAAATTCATTTAATGGTAACGTGGTAGACTAGCATGGTAATTATTTTCGGAGATCAGGGTTTAAATCTTACCTCCCCACAATTCAATTTTTATATATAATGTATTCTATCACTTCTTAGTATTAAAATTATAAGTGTAATTTGATATAAAATTGCATTCAAGCTCACTTATCTCTCTTATCGTCTCCAACAATCTTGTAAAGTGAAATAAATTTTGTTGTTTCCTTCAAAAATCGCTTGATAATTTAGCCTTTTGTATTGATTTAAAGATGCTTAAATTATTAGATTTTTCAAAATTTAAAGATCACGATTGAAAATAATTATCTCTTATAAAATCTAACCTTAGTAACATATTTAAATTATAAGTTTATCAAAATTGAGAAAAGCTCATAATAAAGAATTGACTCTATTTAATGATATTATTTGAAAGTACAATATTTTTTTAATTTTTGAGCATACATGATAGTTATATACTTGGCACCTCCTTGATAATCCTGGTTCCACAACTGATTGTTGGGTATCATGGATCCAAACGTGACAACCATTTTGCAATCAGATCAAAGTTCATATTTCTTGCTTTTGCAGGTAAGTTCTGTAATTGAATTTTTTATTTACGAGGTCGTGGACTCAAACATTTTATATTAGCAATGTATCTCATTTCATGCTCTGTACCAGTAAAAGAATGATTGATATTGCACGTATATCCCTGGAGATTGTTGGGTAATTAAGACCCTTGAGTAGGAGATGTGCATCCCATCTCGTAGGTTTAGCACACGACAGAATGGGACATTATAAATTTATAATCAGGTGTTCATGTTAGGGATGAGCATGGGTCGGACTGGGCTGGGCTTTGAAGGGTCCAGGCCCAAGCTCGTTTAAAAAATTCGGATCTTGGACCGGACTTAGGTCCGCAAAATTTTTTTTGTTCGGCCTAAGCCCAGGCCCGACCCAATTCCTTTTGGCCGAGCTTGGATCAAGTCGGCCCATCTCCATCAATTAGATATTATTAACTTTAAGTCTTTTGTTTCAAGTTAATCTCAACTCAATTTACACAAGCCAAAATTATTTAAAACATGAATCATAATACTTGTGAAACAATTAAAATTCAACTCTACCAAATCCGAAGATTTCTCATTTTACACGCGTGCATTCATTGCTAGATACCATGAATGTCTCTCATGTGTAGAAATTGAAAGAGTGAAACAAACTTACCCAGTTAACAATAACAGGTGCACCAGACCCAACAGGTTAAAAAATGGGCATAAGGCCTATATTGGGTAAAGGTATAATAATAGAAAATGTTCTGATTGAAAAAAATACTAACAAATTCAAGAATAATCAAAAGAAACTAAACCAAATACTAATTAAAGAAAATTAATTCTTAATTGAAATACAATGATAATCAATTCATGTCACACACCTGACTTTCTTGTTTTATAAATATTTTATGCAGACATGATACAAGAGGAGAGTGCACATAAAATAGGTGAGAATTTACATATATGTAGGATGTGGGAAAGGGTTCGGGCCTTCTTCGAGCCAGGCCCTTGCGTCGGGTCGAGCTGGACCGAGCCAAGCCTGAGCCCGGCCAAAAAAAATTGGGTCTAAATATTAGGCTCACGCCCGACCCGATATTCATTTGGACTTAGGCCGGACCGGGCTTTTTGGGCTAGGCTTCAGGCTGGACCGGGCCGGTCCAGCCCAATGCTCATCCCTAGTTCATGTGATATGTGCACGTGATTGATATTTTTGTAGCATCTACATCTGGCCCAGTCATTATAGCATGACCATTTGATCCATTTAAATTTGGATTCATATCATGTGGGGCAAATAAACCAGAGCTCGTACTAAGCCCACCTTAACCAATGGGCCGATGCAACTTGTTGGAAATCTCAAGGACATGTTAAAAGATAATAGATATTCTACTTATTTAGTCTATAACAGCTAAGGTTTTCCGTGTGATTTGAAGCCAAGACCAGTTTGTTCAAACGCTTTCAAAGTTTATCCTAAGCTTTCAACCATGGCAATTCAACGGTATTTGATGCAGGAAATTATTCACCATTTGATTTGATGGACGGTGTAGGGAGACGGGAGAACAATGACTGTTGTGATGCTGTCGCCCAAAGCCACCACCCTCCCCTCCTAATCACCAGGCTACCCTCGGGGTTCGTTTGGTTGCAGGGTTGGGCTGGGCAGGGGTACCCCTGTGAATAGTAAACTGTGAGGAGGAGAACCCTGTTTGGTTGCAGGGCCAACCCGGGTTGGATCAAGCCAACCCTGCCCAACCCTTCAACCAAACGAACCCTCGGGGTTTCGCTCGATACCACTCCTCTCCACGCTTCGGTTAACGAGGTGCATGTGCTTGAGGTGAATGCTCCGCCGGTGTGTTGTTCTCGAGGCGACACCGACCCATTTTCCTCCTTTCACCCGCCCATCTAACAAGGGTTGTGGACCTAACCGTTGCTGCATTAACTCGACCAACCTCGACAACTGAGCAGATGTGTCTTCTCATATACCTCCCTCCGCCATGCCCCACGACATCTCCCTCTGCTACATACATAAAGTAGTCGTATGTCACTTACCCATCCCAAAAAAATTACCCTTTAGCCAACTCACTTCTGCATCCAAACTAGTGGCGGAACCGGAAAATTTTATCAAGGAGGGGCCAAGTATATTGCTTATCATGTATGCTTAAAAATGTGAAAATTATTGTATTTTAAAATGATATTTTAAAATTGAGTTAATGTTTTTAAAATGATCTGCTTTCAGTTTTAATAAACTTACAAATTAAATCTATTAGTACGATTGGATTTTTCAATAGATTATTATTTTTTATGGTGATTTTTTTAGTTTTGATAAATCTAATAATTTAAGCCTCTCTAAATCCATCATAAAAGGTTAAATTCAAGTGAAATTTTGAAATAAAAAAGTTCGATGTCAAGGAAATGACAACACTTATTTCATTTACAGAGAGCGTTGGAAATAGAGGAAGAGATAACTGAGCTCGGATATAACTTTTGTTAAAAGCGATTGGATTAAATATACAGTGGAAACTAAAACTGAAGGAGGTAAGATTAAAACCCTTGTCTCCAAAATAAGATCCAAATTACTCTACCAGTTTACCCATTGGACGAATTTGTAACTTTTATCTTACTTTGTTGAATAATCTACCAGAGGAGGGGTCATATTAAAATTTTAAGATATTGCTCAAGTGAAATATAATAATCAATCCAAATACCATATATAATAATCATTTGTTACATTAGCAGCAGATACCATCGGTTCAGCATCCCACTCCATTACATTACATCCCTTCTACATTTTTGTTCGAATGTGAGGCAACACCAGACGAACACGTCATACAAACCAAAGACACACCACAGAAAAGAGCTATTATCTATACTAATAACTAAAACTCAGTACCCCTCATCTCCTTTCACCACGTCCTCTGCCTGCTCTCGACACTCGTACACTCACCCACACCCTTCCTATTTCACTTATCGTCTCCCCTCTTTCCCTCGTATCTTCAATTCCCCATGCAACATCGCATGCCCCTCTTTTTTTCCCACACATTACCCTTCCACGTGCCCTTTTTCATTCCCCCCACTTTGTTACTAACTTGAAGTGCATACGGATCATATAAAATAGACAATCCGATCAAATCTTGCTATTGAATTGGATTAGTTTAGTTTTATCATTCTAATGGATCAGATTGGAGTTTTTAAAATTAGTTAAATTATGGATTGGATCGGTCTAATCCAATCCGCTAATCTGTTATCGCACGTGCACACGTGTAGATACATACATACGTACGTACGTGCTTACGTACATACACATATATAATATCTATGTGCACCTATTTCGAATTCCTAGTAAGGATATAATCGATGTCATTCATGGTATTTTTTCATATAAATCTTGGATACAAGTCCTCTTGATATCACTCTTTCTTCTCTCTTGAAGGGTAAATGTTAAATCTTCAAAAAAATAAAGTATGGCTATAACTTGTAAAATATAATGTGTTCATTTATTCCCCCTCCATGTTCCCTTGCTCTCGTTTCATTGTTGACGGTTAATATTCCTCCCAATTCCCTTTCAGTCCATTTCGAAGATGCGTCCCTCGTGCGCAATGTTACCCTCCTCCACCCCCCCCCCCCCCACACACACACAGCAACCACCGCCCCTTCCTCCGATGATGCCGCATGTCTCAAACAATGTAATATCCCTCCCACATGATATTATCTAGCCTTCGTATGTTGTCACTCTTATGATCTTCATTAGAAGAAAGCATATTTGGGGCAGTTGCCTATTATATTTGTTATATATTTTCGATCATTTTGCTTCTTTCCTTTTACTTGCTCTAGATTGCAAACTTATTTTGGGGATAGAATTGGATCAACTGTATAATCAAATATGTCACACCACTTCCAAGAAGAAATAAATATTATTTCAGTTCCTTTCATTTTTATTTTGATATATATATATATATGTATGTATGTATATATATATATATATATTCATTCATATATTCATAGATTTTGCATGTTTTAACTATAGATATAATCTTACAAATAAACTCCATCTCAAGTCATTTTTAAATGATTATCATGTTGCCATCCCGGTGGGCTATATTTGAGTTAGTTTTGTCTTGCATACTTAATTGAATATGAATGTTGTATGATTTCCATTTTTAATGATATTTTATAAAGCCTTGAAGGATGTTCTTACGAATGCTCGAGCTTTTGCATAGCTTAACATCTAAGTTAATCATGGATTTCATCAATATCCGGTCACAGAGATCACATTTTTATTTATCTAACTTATTTTTGTATCCTTACTTGATATCTTCTATTGTTATTATTTGAATCATTTGATGGAAATCAAATGCAGAAAACAAACTACTGTATTATTTATTAAGAACAATTAAATTTTAAATTCAATACAATCTTTTAATTTGATTGTGCGGTCTTCAACTATTTATAACGGAATAATCAAATTGTTCAACTTTCATTTGATCATGTGATTTTTCTTTTCTTTTCTTTACATCTCATATTCTCATTTTTTAAGTCATTATTCGAATGTTCGAGGGTTAGTGTGATGTAAAGTATAAAATGCAAGAGTAGGCTATTGAGTGGGAAAATGTAAGTGTAAAATTTTGAATCAATTCAATCCAATCCGTAATCTAATGAACTGGATTAGATTGAATTTAGATATTTGATGGATTGGATTAGATTTAAAAAAATGAAAACCCAGTAAGGTCGGATTGGACACAAATCAAGATAAAATCCTAACCAATCCGATCCATGTGCATCCCTATTACCAATCTCTTTTCATTCTCCCTTCTCATCTCTTTCACTTTCTCACTTTCTTGTCCTGGAATTCTTATCTTGAGATAGCATGATATTTACAGCAAGGAGCAAGTGAAAGAAGAAGGGACGGGGCCCTTGGGAGGAATGCATCCCCTTTTCGATCCACAATGTCAGAACTAGTGTCCGGCCCCCAAAAGCACCCTCCTCTTGGTGGAATTATGACAGTTCTACACTAATCAAGTAGGGTGGAGCATTGGGCTGGACCCGGCCCAATCCGAGAAAACCCAGCCCGAGCCCGTTGATTTTCTCTTGGCCTTGAGCCGGCACGAGGCCAGTGTTTTTGGGTAAATCGAGGACCCGAACCCAACCCAAGGCCCGTAGAATTGGGCCTGGGCCGACCGGGCTCGACCCATCCCCACTTGGTTCCATTACACTTGGTGAAATTTGAGGGAAATCAATGTACCATGCCTTCTATTTTGATTGCATTATGATGTACGGTTGTGAAATTTGTGGATAAAGTGTATATATTAGATTAGAGGGGGTCGCAGGGATGGGACATCGGGGACCTAGAGAAGGCCGTCGGGCATTAGGAGAGAGGGAGAGAAGGCCGCCAGGCCTGTTTGGTTGCAGGGTTGGGCAGGGTTGGCCCAACCCTGGTTACTATTCACAAGGGTACTTCCTCCTCACAGATTACTATTCACCCATCCCAACCCAGCCCAACCCAACCCTGCCCAACCCAGTAATGTGCGGTCACGTGGAAGTGCAGATTGGATTGAGCACTTTCTCTTTCTTTGCGAACACCATATGCCATACGAGTTTTAGACAATGATAGGATACACACATA
Organism: Ottelia alismoides; assembly: GCA_037367405.1. Classification (NCBI taxonomy): domain Eukaryota; kingdom Viridiplantae; phylum Streptophyta; class Magnoliopsida; order Alismatales; family Hydrocharitaceae; genus Ottelia; species Ottelia alismoides. The sequence goes on from JAZKJV010009014.1 coordinate 165,472, forward strand.
GCGTATCTGCCATTAGATTTGTCTACCAATCACATCACATGGTTTAAGTAAAACCTGGAAATCATGGGAATGCTAAAAAGTTGTGAGATATCAATTGAATTAACGGGTGTAAGTGTAAAGTGGAGGGTAAGCCGTAAATGGTGCAAGTTGGATGTTTATGCCTGAGTAGTTTCCAAGTGGCTACAGTCTCATCTGGTGCATGGCAATGTATTGGTTGGAGGCGTGGGCATGCGAACCAACGTGGGGGATTGGGGAGGCAGGTCGGGTCGGGCCAACCTGAGTCCTCATGGGTTCGGGCTGGGACCGGCCCGAGCTTGACATTTCAAGAATATTTGGGGTCGGGCCCGGCCCATATTTACATCGGGTCCGGATCGGGTCCGGGCTTTTTCGGGTCAGGTCAGGGTCAGATTCGGGCCGGCCCGATCCAATGCTCCACCCTACGATCTGTTAGCCATGTGAGCCCGAGGTGAACCATTCTTACAATAAATGTTATTGTAATAAATATGTTTTATCGATAAAAGTTACTGATTGTTCACTCTCTTTCTGAAATTATGTGAATGAATGCACTATAAGGTCCATCTGTGCAAATAGGGTTATGTACCATGGCCGTCTTAATAATCATATAGCTGTTGATTCATTGAATGAATCATAGAGGCTGGTGTTTGGATGAATATCTAATGAGTTAGATAGAGGACTCATCAAGCACCGTCAAATGATTATTAAGGGATGATTGATGAACGTAAAATTCGCCTCTTTAATAAATATAAATACTGCTGTAGTATAGGAGGCGGATTTTGTTCAGCAAAAACCACAGACTTTGAATGCTGTGGAATATTTATGCTTGGCAAGTCTACCAAGGTCGAACACAGCGACACAGCTGCTTAATTATAGCTTTTGAATTTTGACTCGTGAAGTTCAGTGTCGATTAATCTCAATTTCAGGTCCATATGCAAATTATGATGCACTATGATATTTACAAGGCAATGCATAGTGATGCTATGATGCATGTATTTTTATCGGTTTTTAGGCAAATTAAAATGATGCATGTGCAAATAATGCAAAGGAATATGCATGATGAATCAAATACTACAATTATACCTTAAAATGAGAGCAACATGATATAGAATGAAATTAGGACCTATTTGAACACATCATTAAAAATCGGATCATCAAATCAAGCAAGACAAATAGAGCATGGTCCCATTTTTAACATAAAAAATCACTTAATTTAAAACACTGTCAAATGAGACAAATAAGTATGCTAGATTGTAGAGGACAAAACAAGGATCAAAACGACACTAAAATCATGCAATTTGGACCTACGATGCTCAAATTATGCTAAAAACAGTGCAAGGGCATAATTGTAATAAAAATGCAATAAAATAGAGGGATAAATACTGCATTTAGGTCCCTGGAGGGACCTAAATGCAAATACCAAAAACCGCCTGGGCCCAGTTGTAATTTTCCCAATTGCGCGCAGGGGCCTTTTTGCAAATCTTCAAATCTCGGAGGGCCTCCCTGAAATTTACCCAGGCACACACATGAGGCACGTGCCTAGGGACCAAAGTGTAAATACTTGAAACTTCAGGGTCTTCGCTGCAAATTACCAGACCTCACGTGCGGTGCACGTGAGGGCCCAGGCTCGAAAGGCGGCTCGGGAGGCGGCTTGGGCTCGGGGCCACGTGGCGTGGTCTGGAGGTATGGCTCTAGGTCCGGTTGTCCCGAGCCTGCTGGACTGGAGAGGAGGCTCGGGACACCACGTGTCTTCATCCTGGCCGTCCGATCGAAACGATCGGACGGTAACTGCTTTATCTTCTTCCGCCGTGGACGACCGGAGGAGACGGGGCCCCGGCGTGTTGGGTGGAGCTCCACCGCCCGCCATAGGCTCGCCTGAAGGTCGGTGTAGGTTGCAAAACTCGCGGCGAAGCCCGTGGAAGCCAGGAGAAGCTCCGTCGACGTTCGGGATGGCGAGGCGGAGGTGTTCGTGACGTGGCGGAGCTGGTGATCGGCGATGTGGCGAGAGCTCCGATCATTGATCTTCGATGCACCTTTAGATGTTAGATAGTCGAGGCGTGATGTGTGCGGTTTTTGTGAAGTGAGTGGACGGCCGTGGGGGCGTCGAGAGGTGGTGGTCGTAGCCTCTTCTCCGGCGAAGGAGGGGAAGAGGGGAGTCGGAGCGGGAGGGGCTCTGGAGAAGGGAAAAAGGGGGTCGGTGAGGGTCACTGGTGGTAGGTGATGCTCGGAGGAGGGTCGGGTCGAGGTGGCAGTGAGTTACGGAGTCAGAAAAATTACGAGAAAAAGGAATAAAATTCACCTCGCCGGAGCGAGGAGATGGCGGAGGGGAACAGCTTGGGCTGAGGCTCCATGGGAGCCTCCGGTCGTCGCCCGCGAGGCCAGCTGCCTCCTCGGAGCTCGGCGGAGCACGGTGGCACCGCTACATGGCCAGAAGGCCATGGATCACACCTGGGTTGTCGCGGCCATCTTCGCCTCGAGATACAGCTCCTCCGCTGTCACCGGAGAGCTAGAGGTTGAGCCGGAGTCCCCGTGAATGGTGGATACCCGTTGGAAGCGACCGGAGGTGGGCTTATATAGGTGGAGAGGGTCGGGCGTTACAGAGGGGAGGAGGCGTTTTTGAGTGGAGATTTTGATGGATGGGCGTAATGGCGGCGAGTAAGGAAGGTCGTGCGAGGAAGGCGGGGGATTGGGCTGCGAGAGGAAGGCGTTACGAGAGGAGGTGGGTGGCTGGAGCGCCTTCTAAAATAGGAAGGGGGCGGAGGTTTCACCTGATGTAACGGTTGGAGGGTGAGGTACTCGGGAGGTAGGAGACGATCGACCAACCGTTGGATCTAGCGATCCAACGGGTAGGATGAGGGCGCGAACGGAGGGTTAGGATCAGATCAAAAGATCTGATTCGACGGTGGGGATTAGGCGCCATTGAGCGGTTTAGATGACTAGGAGAGGAAGATCGGACGGCGAGGCTTGAAGGGGTGTCGTGGAGGGCGGACATCCGTTTGATTCTAGTGAGATCAGACGGCTAAGGAGATAGGGTGACGTGGCGCGAGGATCGCCGTGGGATGGAAAGAGGATCGGAGGGCTGGTGTTTAGGCGCTAAGGGGCGGCTCAGATTTGATCTGGGGATTCGATCGTACGGTGGAAGATAGAGTGGGTTATGGACGGTGAGGATGAGGGCGATGATGGAATGATCTAACGGCCCAGGAGAGGGCCGGGTGGCAGGAGATGAAGCAGGCCACGTGGGCGGCCCAGAGAGCGCCACGTGGCCCAATCAGAGCAATTTAAAAAATAAATACAAAGAAAAATATAAAAGAAATAGTTAGAGGCTGAATTTGGAAAAAGTCAAAACATGAAAGTTGCTCGTCTCGACGAGATCTACAACTTTCATGTTGGGCAGAAAGCCAAATGAGGTCATCTGTACAAAAGCTATTTTTGGGGGTATTTTTAAGGGGATAAAAACACCAATTTTGTGGCTTTGAGATTTTTTTATACTTTTTTATCTTTTTAAGGGTCAGCGAATTATAGGCAACTTATCTACCTAATTTTTAGAGGTTTTTGAGTGATAAAATAATTACAGAAAAATACGGGCAATTAAATACAAATAATTAAAGGCTAATTATACACAATATGGTACATGATAAAAATAGAGTTTTAAAGGTGATTTTATTGGTTTATTTAGGACAGGGGTTTTAATATGTGACTTTTAGCATGATGAGTACGAGATTCATCATACCCCTATACTTAAACTATGCTCGTCCTCGAGCATCTAAAGAATGAAGGAGTCGGATTAATTCCTGACAGTGCGTGTGAAAAATTCAAGGCTTGATCTTTCGAAGACCCTTGACCTAAGTGATCCTAAAATTCTGGGTTTATCCAAGCCTTAGTCAGAAGGAATCCAACTTCTCTGATTATCAGACTCTCTTTTTGTACATATAATATTTAGTGTACTGCATTTCTTGAGAGCCGAGTCGATGCATCACCCAAAGTTCCAGCCCCAAAGACTCTCCTCTAGACCTAATCCTCAATACTAGGGAATAAGAATGTTCTTGCTTCAGTCCACCGTCTCATTAGTTTGTCAGACTTTTGAAATGTTGATGGACGGCCAGATCATGGAGGTACTAGGATTGTGTATAATTTTCTCACCCTCACATTGGAACAAGGGGCCTCTCGAGTGCCTTATTACTCAACACAAGTATATTTTATTTTGTTGATCAATGTGTCCGTCAAGAGAATTGGGAGTCGTCTGCACTTGTTTTTATGGGAGTACACCGGGGTGTGTCTCTTTTGAGTATCTAAGATGTCTTCGACACCCAGACTTGTATCGCTTACGAGCAGAGCCCTTTTATGGTGTCATCCCAACTCCTTGGTCCTAATTAGCGCTTGGTCCAAGTGGACATTTTGAAATGTTTGGGAGCGCTCGCCATTGGTGGAAGCTCGTTTGGAATTTTGACTTTGGATGATAGAGCTTTTCTTTGACATTTCTTTTTCTTTTCTTTTGTTGGCTAGCTCCACTGCTTTTACCAAAAGATGGCGCACACTGATCAATAATTTTCATTAAGTTTCATCACACCCTGGCACTTTTAGGTAGATATCAAGAGATAGCATATGAATCTTGTTCACATACTGGCTAGGGTTTTTGCTGACACTCAGGTTTTCTGAAGCCTTCATTAACTTTATCCCATCCTCGAATATCATAAGATCGGGTCTAAATTTAAATCTCTGATCCCAGTTCCTCAAGTGATATCCCATCTCAGCTCATCAATCATGCAGTTGTGGAAGTGACTGTGCTGATCATATTTTCTTGAAAATAGAGATAAAGAGTGCAGTATAGCACTCAAATCTTTCGAACCAGAGGAGTGTGTAAATTTAAGTCAGAAAAACCCTAATGACTAAAGCATGTTAACTCAGACTCTCAAGATCCCAGAGATCCAGTGTCCTCAAAATCCTCAAGCCTTGCGTGAGTGTGAATGTGTCAGGAATACACCAACTCCAAGGGTTAGTGATTTTTTTTATTTTTATCTTTTACAAATTTTTATGGGTTTTAATTTTATACTTTTTTTCTTTTTTTTAATAACACATGAATATTCACAAAAATTAATCCCTCAATTTTTAATTTTTACTCAGTTCACTAGTTTACCAAAACCCAGCCCGAAAAATAAAATTTTAAAAAGTAAAAAAAAAACACGAGCTAAGGCTAAAGTAATATACAATAATATACGGTATACCCGCCTATACTTAAAATTTACTATGTCCTCATAGCACAAGGGCCATGAAGCCAAGGCTCGGTTCAAGTACAGGGTGATATAGCGGAACTGAGGAGGAGAGTCCCCATATACTTAGGCCAAAATTGCCCTAAGTACAAGAAGACGGGACGAGGGAAGGAAGAGCAGGCAGGTCCCCCCTATACTTAGGCTACAAATAGCTTAAGTAAGGTCTGCGTTAGGGGGGGGGTCTATGATACAAGGGAGAGGGGCAGGGGGTTCGTGAAGAGTAGATATACACAGAGAGAGAGATAGAGTGAAATATACAGGGGAAGGGTGGGGGTGAATATGTGCAGTGTAGGTGTGTGTGTGTGTGTGTGCGGGGGGGGGGGGGGGGGGTTTGAATACAATATGCAAGACTGAAAAAGAAATATGCAGATGCAAGTTTTCTTTTTTTTTCTTTTCTTTTCTTTTTTTTTACAAAATGCAATGCAATTTTTGACTGCTGAAATCTCCCAAATCCTTCACAGGTTCTTTCGCGGCCTCTTCAGCTTAAGTATTTGACTTCACGCCTCCATGAGGATCAAGCGTCCTCGATCACCATGGGCCCTGCCACAAAAGATAAACGTTAGAAAACCAGAGAAATTAAATCCGCAAAATAATATGCAACTAAATGATGCATGGAATGAGGACCTAGAAATTATTGAATTAATTAAAAAATCAAAATTCAAAAATTAAGCAAAGCCGTGTCTCCGGCAACGGCGCCATTTGATGAACGTAAAATTCGCCTCCTATACTACAACAGTATTTATATTTATTAAAGAGGCGAATTTTAGTTGACCTCGGAGCTCGGCGGAGCACGGTGGCACCACTACATGATCCTAAAATTCTGGGTTTATCCCTAAGTTGACCTAAACGCATTTGATGAACGTAAAATTCGCCTCTTTAATAAATATAAATACTGCTGTAGTATAGGAGGCGGATTTTGTTCAGCAAAAACCACAGACTTTGAATGCTGTGGAATATTTATGCTTGGCAAGTCTACCAAGGTCGAACACAGCGACACAGCTGCTTAATTATAGCTTTTGAATTTTGACTCGTGAAGTTCAATGTCGATTAATCTCAATTTCAGGTCCATATGCAAATTATGATGCACTATGATATTTACAAGGCAATGGAAAGTGATGCTATGATGCATGTATTTTTATCGGTTTTTAGGCAAATTAAAGTGATGCATGTGCAAATAATGCAAAGGAATATGCATGATGAATCAAATACTACAATTATACCTTAAAATGAGAGCAACGTGATATAGAATGAAATTAGGACCTATTTGAACACATCATTAAAAATCGGTCATCAAATCAAGCAAGACAAATAGAGCATGGTCCCATTTTTAACATAAAAAATCACTTAATTTAAAACACTGTCAAATGAGACAAATAAGTATGCTAGATTGTAGAGGACAAAACAAGGATCAAAACGACACTAAAATCATGCAATTTGGACCTACGATGCTCAAGTTATGCTAAAAACAGTGCAAGGGCATAATTGTAATAAAAATGCAATAAAATAAAGGGATAAATATTGCATTTAGGTCCCTGGAGGGACCTAAATGCAAATACCAAAAACCGTCTGGGCCCAGTTGTAATTTTCCCAATTGCGCGCAGGGGCCTTTTTGCAAATCTTCAAATCTCGGAGGGCCTCCCTGAAATTTACCCAGGCACGCCCATGAGGCACGTGCCTAGGGACCAAAGTGTAAATACTTGAAACTTCAGGGTCTTCGCTGCAAATTACCAGGCCTCACGTGCGGTGCACGTGAGGGCCCAGGCTCGAAAGGCGGCTCGGGAGGCGGCTTGGGCTCGGGGCCACGTGGCGTGGTCTGGAGGTATGGCTCTAGGTCCGGTTGTCCCGAGCCTGCTGGTCTGGAGAGGAGGCTCGGGACACCACGTGTCTTCATCCTGGCCGTCCGATCGAAACGATCGGACGGTAACTGCTTTATCTTCTTCCGCTGTGGACGACCGGAGGAGACGGGGCCCCGGCGTGTTGGGTGGAGCTCCACCGCCCGCCATAGGCTCGCCTGAAGGTCGGTGTAGGTTGGTGAACTCACGGCGAAGCCCGTGGAAGCCAGGAGAAGCTCCGTCGACGTTCGGGATGGCGAGGCGGAGGTGCTCGTGACGCGGCGGAGCTGGTGATCAGCGATGTGGCGAGAGCTCCGATCATTGATCTTCGATGCACCTGTAGATGTTAGATAGCCGAGGCATGACGTGTGCGGTGTTTGTGAAGTGAGTGGACGGCCGTGGGGGCGTCGAGAGGTGGTGGCCATAGCCTCTTCTCCGGCGAAGGAGGGGAAGAGGGGAGTCGGAGCGGGAGGGGCTCTGGAGAAGGGAAAAAGGGGGTCGGCGAGGGTCACTGGTGGTAGGTGATGCTCGGAGGAGGGTCGGGTCGAGGTGGCAGTGAGTTATGGAGTCAGAAAAATTACGAGAAAAAGGAATAAAATTCACCTCGCCGGAGCGAGGTGATGGCGGAGGGGAACAGCTTGGGCTGAGGCTCCATGGGAGCCTCCGGTCGTCGCCCGCGAGGCCAGCTGCCTCCTCGGAGCTCGGCGGAGCACGGTGGCACCGCTACATGGCCAGAAGGCCATGGATCACACCTGGGTTGTCGCGGCCATCTTCGCCTCGAGATACAGCTCCTCTGCTGTCACCGGAGAGCTAGAGGTTGAGCCGGAGTCCCCGTGAATGGTGGATACCCGTTGGAAGCGACCGGAGGTGGGCTTATATAGGTGGAGAGGGTCGGGCGTTACAGAGGGGAGGAGGCGTTTTTGAGTGGAGATTTTGATGGCTGGGCGTAATGGCGGCAAGTAAGGAAGGTCGTGCGAGGAAGGCGGGGGATTGGGCTGCGAGAGGAAGGCGTTACGAGAGGAGGTGGGTGGCTGGAGCGCCTTCTAAAATAGGAAGGGGGCGGAGGTTTCACCTGATGTAACGGTTGGAGGGTGAGGTACTCGGGATGTAGGAGACGATTGATCAACCGTTGGATCTAGCGATCCAACGGGTAGGATGAGGGCGCGAACGGAGGGTTAGGATCAGATCAAAAGATCTGATCCGACGGTGGGGATTAGGCGCCATTGAACGGTTTAGATGACTAGGAGAGGAAGATCGGACGGCTAGGCTTGAAGAGGTGTCGTGGAGGGCGGACATCCATTTGATTATAGTGAAATCAGACGGCTAAGGAGATAGGGTGACGTGGCGCGAGGATCGTCGTGGGATGGAAAGAGGATCGGAGGGCTGGTGTTTAGGCGCTAAGGGGCGGCTCAGATTTGCTCTGGGGATTCGATCGTACGGTGGAATATAGAGCGGGTTATGGACGGTGAGGATGAGGGCGATGATGGAATGATCTAACGGCCCAGGAGAGGGCCGGGTGGCAGGAGATGAAGCGGGCCACGTGGGCGGCCCAGAGGGCGCCACGTGGCCCAATCAGAGCAATTTAAAAAATAAATACAAAGAAAAATATAAAAGAAATAGTTAGAGGCTGAATTTGGAAAAAGTCAAAACATGAAAGTTGCTCGTCTCGACGAGATCTACAACTTTCATGTTGGGCAGAAAGCCAAATGAGGTCATCTGTACAAAAGCTATTTTGGGGAGTATTTTTAAGGGGATAAAAACACCAATTTTGTGGCTTTGAGATTTTTTTTATACTTTTTTATCTTTTTAAGGGTCAGCGAATTATAGGCAACTTATCTACCTAATTTTTAGGGGTTTTTGAGTGATAAAATAATTACAGAAAAATACGGGCAATTAAATACAAATAATTAAAGGCTAATTATACACAATATGGTACATGATAAAAATAGAGTTTTAAAGGTGATTTTATTGGTTTATTTAGGACAGGGGTTTTAATATGTGACTTTTAGCATGATGAATACGAGATTCATCATACCCCTATACTTAAACCATGCTCGTCCTCGAGCATCTAAAGAATAAAGGAGTCGGATTAATTCTTGACAGTGCGTGTGAAAAATTCAAGGCTTGATCTTTCGAAGACCCTTGACCTAAGTGATCCTAAAATTCTGGGTTTATCCAAGCCTTAGTCAGAAGGAATCCAACTTCTCTGATTATCAGACTCTCTTTTTGTACATATAATATTTAGTGTACTGCATTTCTTGAGAGCCGAGTCGATGCATCACCCAAAGTTCCAGTCCCAAAGACTCTCCTCTAGACCTGATCCTCAATACTAGGGAATAAGTATGTTCTTGCTTCAGTCCACCGTCTCATTAGTTTGTCAGACTTTTGAAATGTTGATGGACGGCCGGATGATGGAGGTACTAGGATTGTGTATAATTTTCTCACCCTCACATTGGAACAAGGGGCCTCTCGAGTGCCTTATTACTCAACACAAGTATATTTTATTTTGTTGATCAATGTGTCCGTCAAGAGAATTGGGAGTCGTCTGCACTTGTTTTTTTGGGAGTACACCGGGGTGTGTCTCTTTTGAGTATCTAAGATACCTTCGACACCCAGACTTGTATCGCTTACGATGCAGAGCCCTTTTATGGTGTCAGCCCGACTCCTAGGTCCTAATTAGCGCTTGGTCCAAGTGGACACTTTGAAATGTTTGGGAGCGCTCGCCATTGGTGGAAGCTCGTTTGGAATTTTGACTTTGGATGATAGAGCTTTTCTTTGACATTTCTTTTTCTTTTCTTTTGTTGGCTAGCTCCACTGCTTTTACCAAAAGATGGCGCACACTGCTCAACAGTTTTCATTAAGTTTCATCACACCCTGGCACTTTTAGGTAAATATCAAGAGATAGCATATGAATCTTGTTCACATACTGGCTAGGGTTTTTGCTGACACTCAGGTTTTCTGAAGCCTTCATTAACTTTATCCCATCCTCGAATATCATAAGATCGGGTCTAAATTTAAATCTCTGATCCCAGTTCCTCAAGTGATATCTCATCTCAGCTCATCAATCATGCAGTTGTGGAAGTGACTGTGCTGATCATATTTTCTTGAAAATAGAGATAAAGAGTGCAGTATAGCACTCAAATCTTTCGAACCAGAGGAGTGTGTAAATTTAAGTCAGAAAAACCCTAATGACTAAAGTATGTTAACTCAGACTCTCAAGATCCCAGAGATCCAGTGTCCTCAAAATCCTCAAGCCTTGCGTGAGTGTGAATGTGTCAGGAATACACCAACTCCAAGGGTTAGTGATTTTTTTTTATTTTTATCTTTTACAAATTTTTATGGGTTTTAATTTTATACTTTTTTTCTTTTCTTTTTTTTAATAACACAGGAATATTTACAAAAATTAATCCCTCAATTTTTAATTTTTACTCAGTTCACTAGTTTACCAAAACCCAGCCCGAAAAATAAAATTTTAAAAAGTTTTAAAAAAACACGAGCTAAGGCTAAAGTAATATACAATAATATACGGTATACCCCCCTATACTTAAAATTTGCTATGTCTTCATAGCACAAGGGCCATGAAGCCAAGGCTCGGTTCAAGTACAGGGTGATATAGCGGAACTGAGGAGGAGAGTCCCCCTATACTTAGGCCAAAATTACCCTAAGTACAAGAAGACGGGACGAGGGAAGGAAGAGCAGGCAGGTCCCCCCTATACTTAGGCTACAAATAGCTTAAGTAAGGTCTGCGTTGGGGGGGGGGGGGGGTTCTATGATACAAGGGAGAGGGGCAGGGGGTTCGTGAAGAGTAGATATACACAAAGAGAGAGAGAGAGAGAGAGATAGAGTGAAATATACAGGGGAAGGGTGGGGGTGAATATGTGCAGTGTAGGTGTGCGTGTGTGTGCGGGGGGGGGATTTTTTTTTGAATACAATATGCAAGACTGAAAAAGAAATATGCAGATGCAAGTTTTCTTTCCTTTTCTTTTCTTTTCTTTATTTTTTTTTACAAAATGCAATGCAATTTTTGACTGATGAAATCTCCCAAATCCTTCACAGGTTCTTTCGCGGCCTCTTCAGCGGAAGTATTTGACTTCACGCCTCCATGAGGATCAAGCATCCTCGATCACCATGGGCCCTGCCACAAAAGATAAACGTTAGAAAACCAGAGAAATTAAATCTGCAAAATAATATGCAACAAAATGATGCATGGAATGAGGACCTAGAAATTATTGAATTAATTAAAAAATCAAAATTCAAAAATTAAGCAAAGCCGTGTCCCCGGCAACGGCGCCATTTGATGAACGTAAAATTCGCCTCCTATACTACAACAGTATTTATATTTATTAAAGAGGCGAATTTTAGTTGACCTCGGAGCTCGGCGGAGCACGGTGGCACCGCTACATGATCCTAAAATTCTGGGTTTATCCCTAAGTTGACCGAAACGCATTTGATGAACGTAAAATTCGCCTCTTTAATAAATATAAATACTGTTGTAGTATAGGAGGCGGATTTTGTTCAGCAAAAACCACAGACTTTGAATGCTGTGGAATATTTATGCTTGGCAAGTCTACCAAGGTCGAACACAGGGACACAGCTGCTTAATTATAGCTTTTGAATTTTGACTCGTGAAGTTCAATGTCGATTAATCTCAATTTCAGGTCCATATGCAAATTATGATGCACTATGATATTTACAAGGCAATGCAAAGTGATGCTATGATGCATGTATTTTTATCGGTTTTTAGGCAAATTAAAGTGATGCATGTGCAAATAATGCAAAGAAATATGCATGATGAATCAAATACTAGAATTATACCTTAAAATGAGAGCAACATTATATAGAATGAAATTAGGACCTATTTGAACACATCATTAAAAATCGGTCATCAAATCAAGCAAGACAAATAGAGCATGGTCCCATTTTTAACATAAAAAATCACTTAATTTAAAACACTGTCAAATGAGACAAATAAGTATGCTAGATTGTAGAGGACAAAACAAGGATCAAAACGACACTAAAATCATGCAATTTGGACCTACGATGCTCAAGTTATGCTAAAAACAGTGCAAGGGCATAATTGTAATAAAAATGCAATAAAATAAAGGGATAAATATTGCATTTAGGTCCCTGGAGGGACCTAAACGCAAATACCAAAAACTGCCTGGGCCCTGTTGTAATTTTCCCAATTGCGCGCAGGGGCCTTTTTGCAAATCTTCAAATCTCGGAGGGCCTCCCTGAAATTTACCCAGGCACGTACGTGAGGCACGTGCCTAGGGACCAAAGTGTAAATACTTGAAACTTCAGGGTCTTCGCTGCAAATTACCAGGCCTCACGTGCGGTGCACGTGAGGGCCCAGGCTCGAAAGGCGGCTCGGGAGGCGGCTTGGGCTCGGGGCCACGTGGCGTGGTCTGGAGGTATGGCTCTAGGTCCGGTTGTCCCGAGCCTGCTGGTCTGGAGAGGAGGCTCGGGACACCACGTGTCTTCATCCTGGCCGTCCGATCGAAACGATCGGACGGTAACTGCTTTATCTTCTTCCGCCGTGGACGACCGGAGGAGACGGGGCCCCGGCGTGTTGGGTGGAGCTCCACCGCCCACCATAGGCTCGCCTGAAGGTCGGTGTAGGTTGCTGAACTCGCGGCGAAACCCGTGGAAGCCAGGCGAAGCTCCGTCGACGTTCGGGATGGCGAGGCGGAGGTGCTCGTGACGCGGCGGAGCTGGTGATCGGCGATGTGGCGAGAGCTCCGATCATTGATCTTCGATGCGCCTGTAGATGTTAGATAGCCGAGGCGTGATGTGTGCGGTGTTTGTGAAGTGAGTGGACGGCCGTGGGGGCATCGAGAGGTGGTGGCCGTAGCCTCTTCTCCGGCGAAGGAGGGGAAGAGGGGAGTCGGAGCGGGAGGGGCTTTGGAGAAGGGAAAAAGAGGGTCGACAAGGGTCACTGGTGGTAGGTGATGCTCGGAGGAGGGTCGGGTCGAGGTGGCAGTGAGTCATGGAGTCAGAAAAATTACGAGAAAAAGGAATAAAATTCACCTCGCCGGAGCGAGGTGATGGCGGAGGGGAACAGCTTGGGCTGAGGCTCCATGGGAGCCTCCGGTCGTCGCCTGCGAGGCCAGCTGCCTCCTCGGAGCTCGGCGGAGCACGGTGGCACCGCTACATGGCCAGAAGGCCATGGATCACACCTGGGTTGTCGCGGCCATCTTCGCCTCGAGATACAGCTCCTCCGCTGTCACCGGAGAGCTAGAGGTTGAGTCGGAGTCCCCGTGAATGGTGGATACCCGTTGGAAGCGACCGGAGGTGGGCTTATATAGGTGGAGAGGGCCGGGCGTTACAGAGGGGAGGAGGCGTTTTTGAGTGGAGATTTTGATGGCTGGGCGTAATGGCGGCGAGTAAGGAAGGTCGTGCGAGGAAGGCGGGGGATTGGGCTGCGAGAGGAAGGCGTTACGAGAGGAGGTGGGTGGCTGGAGCGCCTTCTAAAATAGGAAGGGGGCGGAGGTTTCACCTGATGTAACGGTTGGAGGGTGAGGTACTCGGGAGGTAGGAGACGATCGATCAACCGTTGGATCTAGCGATCCAACAGGTAGGATGAGGGCGCGAACGGAGGGTTAGGATCAGATCAAAAGATCTGATCCGACGGTGGGGATTAGGCGCCATTGAGCGGTTTAGATGACTAGGAGAGGAAGATCGGACGGCGAGGCTTGAAGGGGTGTCGTGGAGGGTGGACATCCGTTTGATTCTAGTGAGATCAGACGGCTAAGGAGATAGGGTGACGTGGCGCGAGGATCGCCGTGGGATGGAAAGAGGATCGGAGGGCTGGTGTTTAGGCGCTAAGGGGCGGCTCAGATTTGATCTGGGGATTTGATCGTACGGTGGAAGATAGAGCGGGTTATGGACGGTGAGGATGAGGGCGATGATGGAGTGATCTAACGGCCCAGGAGAGGGTCGGGTGGCAGGAGATGAAGCGGGCCACGTGGGCGGCCCAGAGGGCGCCACGTGACCCAATCAGAGCAATTTAAAAAATAAATACAAAGAAAAATATAAAAGAAATAGTTAGAGGCTGAATTTGGAAAAAGTCAAAACATGAAAGTTGCTCGTCTCGACGAGATCTACAACTTTCATGTTGGACAGAAAGCCAAATGAGGTCATCTGTACAAAAGCTATTTTTGGGGGTTATTTTAAGGGGATAAAAACACCAATTTTGTGGCTTTGAGATTTTTTTTATACTTTTTTATCTTTTTAAGGGTCAGCGAATTATAGGCAACTTATCTACCTTAATTTTAGGGGTTTTTGAGTGATAAAATAATTACAGAAAAATACGGGCAATTAAATACAAATAATTAAAGGCTAATTATACACAATATGGTACATGATAAAAATAGAGTTTTAAAGGTGATTTTATTGGTTTATTTAGGACAGGGGTTTTAATATGTGACTTTTAGCATGATGAATACGAGATTCATCATACCCCTATACTTAAACCATGCTCGTCCTCGAGCATCTAAAGAATGAAGGAGTCGGATTAATTCCTGACAGTGCGTGTGAAAAATTCAAGGCTTGATCTTTCGAAGACCCTTGACCTAAGTGATCCGAAAATTCTGGGTTTATCCCTGGCAACAGCACCATTTGATGAACGTAAAATTCGCCTCTTTAATTAATATAAATACTGCTGTAGTATAGGAGGCGGATTTTGTTCAGCAAAAACCACAGACTTTGAATGCTGTGGAATATTTATGCTTGGCAAGTCTACGAAGGTCGAACACAGGGACACAGCTGCTTAATTATAGCTTTTGAATTTTGACTCGTGAAGTTCAATGTCGATTAATCTCAATTTCAGGTCCATATGCAAATTATGATGCACTATGATATTTACAAGGCAATGCAAAGTGATGCTATGATGCATGTATTTTTATCGGTTTTTAGGCAAATTAAAGTGATGCATGTGCAAATAATGCAAAGGAATATGCATGATGAATCAAATACTACAATTATACCTTAAAATGAGAGCAACATGATATAGAATGAAATTAGGACCTATTTGAACACATCATTAAAAATCGGTCATCAAATCAAGCAAGACAAATAGAGCATGGTCCCATATTTAACATAAAAAAACACTTAATTTAAAACACTGTCAAATGAGACAAATAAGTATGCTAGATTGTAGAGGACAAAACAAGGATCAAAACGACACTAAAATCATGCAATTTGGACCTACGATGCTCAAGTTATGCTAAAAATAGTGCAAGGGCATAATTGTAATAAAAATGCAATAAAATAAAGGGATAAATATTACATTTAGGTGCCTGGAGGGACCTAAATGCAAATACCAATTACCGCCTGGGCCCAGTTGTGATTTTCCCAATTGCGCGCAGGGGCCTTTTTGCAAATCTTCAAATCTCGGAGGGCCTCCCTGAAATTTACCCAGGCACGCACGTGAGGCACGTGCCTATGGACTAAAGTGTAAATACTTGAAACTTCAGGGTCTTCGCTGCAAATTACCAGGCCTCACGTGCGGTGCACGTGAGGGCCCAGGCTCGAAAGGCGGCTCGGGAGGCGGCTTGGGCTCGGGGCCACGTGGCGTGGTCTGGAGGTATGGCTCTAGGTCTGGTTGTCCCGAGCCTGCTGGTCTGGAGAGGAGGCTCGGGACACCACGTGTCTTCATCCTGGCCGTCCAATCGAAACGATCGGACGGTAACTGCTTTATCTTCTTCCGCCGTGGACGACCAGAGGAGACGGGGCCCCGGCGTGTTGGGTGGAGCTCCACCGCCCGCCATAGGCTCGCCTGAAGGTCAGTGTAGGTTGCTGAACTCGCGGCGAAGCCCGTGGAAGCCAGGCGAAGCTCCGTCGACGTTCGGGATGGCGAGGCGGAGGTGCTCGTGACGCGGTGGAGCTGGTGATCGGCGATGTGGCGAGAGCTCCGATCATTGATCTTCGATGCACCTGTAGATGTTAGATAGCCGAGGCGTGATGTGTGCGGTGTTTGTGAAGTGAGTGGACGGCCGTGGGGGCGTCGAGAGGTGGTGGACGTAGCCTCTTCTCCGGCGAAGGAGGGGAAGAGGGGAGTCGGAGCGGGAGGGGCTCTGGAGAAGGGAAAAAGGGGGTCGGCGAGGGTCATTGGTGGTAGGTGATGCTCGGAGGAGGGTCGGGTCGAGGTGGCAGTGAGTTATGGAGTCAGAAAAATTACGAGAAAAAGGAATAAAATTCACCTCGCCGGAGCGAGGTGATGGCGGAGGGGAACAGCTTGGGCTGAGGCTCCATGGGAGCCTCCGGTCGTCGCCCGCGAGGCCAGCTGCCTCCTCGGAGCTCAGCGGAGCACGGTGGCACCGCTACATGGCCAGAAGGCCATGGATCACACCTGGGTTGTCGCGGCCATCTTCGCCTCGAGATACAGCTCCTCCGCTGTCACCGGAGAGTTAGAGGTTGAGCCGGAGTCCCCGTGAATGGTGGATACCCATTGGAAGCGACCGGAGGTGGGCTTATATAGGTGGAGAGGGTCGGGCGTTACAGAGGGGAGGAGGCGTTTTTGAGTGGAGATTTTGATGGCTGGGCGTAATGGCGGCGAGTAAGGAAGGTCGTGCGAGGAAGGCGGGAGATTGGGCTGCGAGAGGAAGGCGTTACGAGAGGAGGTGGGTGGCTGGAGCGCCTTCTAAAATAGGAAGGGGGCGGAGGTTTCACCTGATGTAACGGTTGGAGGGTGAGGTACTCGGGAGGTAGGAGACGATCGATCAACCGTTGGATCTAGCGATCCAACGGGTAGGATGAGGGCGCGAACGGAGGGTTAGGATCAGATCAAAAGATCTGATCCGACGGTGGGGATTAGGCGCCATTGAGCGGTTTAGATGACTAGGAGAGGAAGATCGGACAGCGAGGCTTGAAGGGGTGTCGTGGAGGGCGGACATCCGTTTGATTCTAGTGAGATCAGAGGCTAAGGAGATAGGGTGACGTGGCGCGAGGATCGCCGTGGGATGGAAAGAGGATCGGAGGGCTGGTGTTTAGGCGCTAAGGGGCGGCTCAGATTTGATCTGGGGATTCGATCGTACGGTGGAAGATAGAGCGGGTTATGGACGGTGAGGATGAGGGCGATGATGGAATGATCTAACGGCCCAGGAGAGGGCCGGGTGGCAGGAGATGAAGCGGGCCACGTGGGCGGCCCAGAGGGCGCCACGTGGCCCAATCAGAGCAATTTAAAAAATAAATACAAAGAAAAATATAAAAGAAATAGTTAGAGGCTGAATTTGGAAAAAGTCAAAACATGAAAGTTGCTCGTCTCGATGAGATCTACAACTTTCATGTTGGGCAGAAAGCCAAATGAGGTCATCTGTACAAAAGCTATTTTTGGGGGTATTTTTAAGGGGATAAAAACACCAATTTTGTGGCTTTGAGATTTTTTTAATACTTTTTTATCTTTTTAAGGGTTGATGACACAAAAACCCCGAACGACTAAGGCAATCAGGTAACTGAAACGGTCGTTGCGACCTCAATCACTCGGATGTGTCAATCAAGAAAAATATCAGACCACTAAATACAAATAAAATCAATCAAAACAACGGATAGCGGTCCAGTTATGAGATTAACCTGGTATAGCACCCAGGGTCGAACTCAAGGAGCACGGGTTGGCCAAAGGCCTACGAAGTAGTAAAAATAAAATAAAATAAAAGACAAGGATTTTTAATGATTTTCAGTGATTTTTATATTTTTTTTTTGGATTTTTAAATGTGAAGAAAACAAAGGAAACACAAAAGCAAGCAAGCTTTAGCTAATTATTAAATGTGTCAAAAATCAAGTAAAAATTCAAACAAAGTGTTTTTATGTTTTTTAAGTTTTTTTAGTGTTTTTGGTGAATTTTTGATAATTTTCTGATGTATAGTTTATTTACTAAAAATCAAACAGTAGCAAAAAGGCTGGGTACTGTCTAGCCAGGCCCAAAATCCCTAGATAAAATATCTAAAAATCTCAAGAGGGCCTGGAGGTAATTTTCCTGTATACTAGAGAAAACAAGGAAATTTTGAGCACCAAAATTATTGTTTTGGGGTTTTTAGATTATTTAATATGATTTTTATGAGTTTTTAGGTGTTTTTAAGTTTTTATGGTTTTTAAGCAGTGAAAAATAGCCAAAATTGGCTAGAAAATCAAGCAACACAAAAGAAACAATACCTAATTTTTATAGAATTTTTGAGGGGGTTTTTATATTTTTTTGGGATTTTTAAAACTAGACAGTGGCTGAAATAGAGTTTTTTAAATTTTTAAAAATAACAAATAAACTCAAAATAGTCCTCAAAAATTCTCAAAAATCCTACAACATGGCAGGAGACATGTGTCAAATTTTCATCGAATTTGGAGGTGATTTGATATTTTATTCAAAAATCAAAAGAGGGCACTGTGCACAGGGACTGAAGTGCAAATACCCGAAGTTCTGGGGGTCCAGGTGCAAAATACCCAGCAACGCACGTGCGCGGCGCGTGCCTGGGGCACTCAGGGACCTCTTTGTAAATAAAACAAGTCCCGAGGACCTTTTGGTAACTCGTACCAAAAGTCCAGGGGGCTGTGTTGCAATTAACCCACCAAATAAACGCACATGCGCAATTAAACACTCACAGGGGCATATATGCAAATACTAAAAAGTTTTCATTCATTCATAAACATCCAGAACTACAGGGGCTAAGGTTGCAATTACACCAATAAAACACGTGGCGAAGCACGTGACTCACACAGGCAGGGGCATAAATGCAAACAAAATTAAGCTTAGGGTCCTCTATGCAATTTCCACAGAAATAAAAGAACCACGCTAAATAGTTACAGGACTGAAACTAAAAGCATAAAAGAAAGGGGGCCTAAGGATAAATTACCCCTTTTATTAATGTCGAGGGTCGGATGCACGACGCGTGGCAGGTTGGATGGCTGAGATGGTGCGTCGCCCACCAAAGGAGAACCCTCGAGTCGATCCGACGGCTGGAACGCGTCCACGTGGAAGATCAGACGGTGGTGCTGCAACGTGGGTCTGCGAAGAAGGCCGGGCTCGGATCGGATGGACGAGGTGCAGCCACGTGCTAGATCCGACGGCTGAGAGGCGTCGTGGCTCAACCTCGCTGCTCAACGGTGAAGATCGACCCCAGGAGGATCCGATGGTCAGTGCTGCTCCGTGGATGAGCGGGCGAGATCTAAACTGGAGCGTCGAGGTCGATCTGACGGTGGACGAGGGATCTGGAAGAACAAGTCGCCGGTGACTTTCGCCGGCCTCGTGCGTGCGTGGTGGTCCTCGTCTGCTGCCTCCGGAGATCGGAGAAGATGCGCGATGAAGCTCCGCAGCTGATGGTGGTCTCCGATGGCCCAGCCGAGCCCTGGAGGGCTCCGGCAAGGTCGTCGGAGGAGAAGCTCCTGGCCCGAATGTCGGGAGGCCTCAGATGACCTCCTCTGGTTCTGCAAAGTAGCTCAGAAGCTTCGCGGGTCGAGGGCAAAATGCCTCGACCCGGTTAGGTGTCGTGGAGGTGGTCTGTGCGTCGGAGCGAATGAATCCCGGCGAAGCGACGGCGAGGGGATTCGAATCCCAGCTCCTGTGCGAGCTGGGTTGAACGGAGGGGCGGAGAAGGTGCGCGGAGGGAAGGCGGAGGTGAATATGGATTCCGATGATCGAACGGACGCGGGAGGTGGTCGGAATCGATGGAACACGGCGGCGGAGCGGATTGGGGCAAAATGGAAATTAGGCTAAATAGGGAAGCTAAGGGATTACCTGGGCGGTCGAGGAGACTATGCTGGAGCTGGGGTAGCTCCTGATCGTGGCCTCAAGGGTTGTCTCGGCCCGAGGCTCGAGCTCCTGCTCTGGGCGGAGCACGACGGTGCTATGTCGCCGGATCAATGGAAACCGGCCCCTCTCTTCGCTGCGACGGCACCTGGAGCGAGCTGTCACTCACGCTCGGGTGCTGGAGCTCACTGGGGTGGAGTGGATTAGCCAAAGATGATCAAAGAATGCGGCGGAGCTGTGTATTTAAATGGCTGGGGGTCCGAAAAGAGGAGCTCGGGTAGGGTCATGGAGGCGCGCGGACCCCGAGGTAGATGCCCGGCGAGGGTGTCGGATGTGGGAGGTGTCAAACGGAGCCGGGGTTAGGGTGTTAGGCAATCGGGTCGAGCGGGTATAAAATGGAGAAATCGGGTTGGCCGCTCGAACCCGTGGGAAGTGGTCCTGGGGGGCCAGTTGACCGGGCGGTCAACATCCCCAGGACCCAATGGTTAGCTGCCACATGGAGGATGTTTGAAGCTCAAAAATAAGGCAGCAAATGGCCGATTTTCCAAAAACTTAAAACATGAATTATTTTTATTTTATTTTTTCTATTTTTTGGTGATTTTTAATTAATTTTTGGAAATAAAAATAAAGTATTTACAATATATAGCTATATATAGGTATATGTACAATATGTTTTTGTTATTTTAATTTTGTTATTTTTATTTGATTTTTGTTTTGATTCTTTTTATTTTATGTATTTACAATATATAACATAGAATATTTACAAAAAGTTTAGAAAATAATTTTATTTATTTATAAGGTTAAATAAATAAATAAGGAAACAAGGTCTATGTACATGGTGAAAGGGTATTTTTGATCTTTTTGATTTTCAAATTTTTATTTTGTTTTTAATATTTTCTAAATATATACAAATATGTACAAGCATATTTTTGGGTGAGGAAAATATAATTTTATTTATTTATATAGATATTTACACTAGAGCCCCTATCTCCCTCTACTTTGGCTTTTATGCGGTCAGGCCCATGCTGAGCCCTCCCTTGGGTTAGGTTGCTCAATATTTATTCTAAATATTTCCCTCTTTTTCTTTTTAATCTTTATTCTTTTATTTTTGCACAAAAACATGCCAATTATAAGTTTTTACACAATGCATACTTTTGCTAATGATTCCTATTTACACATATCTACATGCATTTGCATAGGTTTTTGTAGCTAAAATATAAGAATAAAGAGTGATGAATGGGTATTCATCACCCCCCTATACTATACTTTGCTAGTCCCTTAGCAAACACTTATTTGAAAAAGAAGTGAAAAAGAAAGAAAGAAAAAGAAAAAGAGGATGTACATGGATCAAGGTTGATTATTAAACTTGCCCTTATTAAATTGAGGTATGGAGCTCAATCAGATCTTTGGATTATTAATGTGTCGGAACCTTATTTAGACTTAAGCTTAAAACCTAACAGTCGCTAAGTTCCACTAATCTATAATCAAGACTCCTCAATGCTCCAGATCAGAACAAGTCATCAATCACAAACCCTGAAGACCATGAATCTTTTCTTGTCCTGTGAATGTGAAGTCTAAGCTCTCCACCTCAAAAATGGCAACTTGACAACCCTCCTCAACAAGGTAACTCTATGACCTCAATCTGGCCACTCTTTCCTCGAGGAGCGGGGTATTCCCTTCTAAGTTCAAGTACAACCGGCTCAAGAAGAGGGGGAAGAAGAGAATGGGTCAAGGCCAGTGTAGCCAAGTACCCTTGGGAGCTTGACCAGTGTAGCCAAGTCTCCCTGCTGCAAGCTACAACAGGTGGATCATGAAACCAAGCTTTGCTTATTGCACTTATATACATACTCCGGTGGAATTATCATTTTCTCTCAGACCCACCACTTTTTTGGAGTTCTTTTCTTTTTGCACATTTTTTTTCAAGTGCATCTATACAACATATACATGTGCAACATATATACAAGGAGTTTTTCCTCTTGAGCCAGTAGACTATCCCTCTTTTGAAGCTTTATTGCAACCCACAACTCCCGTCGTTAGACCTCATGGCAACCAGACCAAGTTGAGACGCACTTCCTTCACTATAAGAAGAAGAGAGGTTCCGCCTAGAAGTACTACCCTCATATGCTACCCCAAGCCAAGGAAGACTGCCTCCTCACCACCTCATCCGTAGAGAGCTCGGTGCATAGTGCTGGTGTCCAAATAAAGCCATAATCTATATGAGTCATGTGTTGTTGTTAAGTGCTCTACTTAGGCTCATTGAGATGACATGTGATCATAGCCTCGTGGACTCAAAGAATTAAGTCACCATGGACCTGAAAAAGCCTTAAACCTAAGCCCTATAAGGTTCCTCTTAGAATTAGGTGGATTAAGATCTTAATCAAGCTCCATTTCTCAATTTGATTCCAGGCTAGTTTAAATGTCAACTATCATCCAGAAAAACTATATACATATGTACAAAAAGATGCTTATTTACACACATTTTACAATCATGCAAAATTTTTGAAAAATATTTTGAAATCATGAATGATGATGCATGAAGTGCAAGTTTTGCAAAAAGATATTTACACACATTTACACAAGATTTTTGCAAACTTTTTGATTTTCAAAACATTTTGGAAAAATTTTGTGCTATATACATAATTTTGATACAAAAATATTACACAAGCTTTACACAAAAGATTTTTGAAATCATTTTTACAAAAAATAATTTGTACACTAGCTATGTATGTGCAAATAAAAGAAGGTTATGTACATGAAAATTTTTTAATTTTTGTGGTTTTTAGCCATTTTTATTTATTAACACACTCACATAAAGTACGAGTTATGGCTAAAGTATATATGAAATATATACACCCCCCCTATACTTAGCTCGAACGATGTCCTCAGAGTCAAGAGCGATGAAGAAGACATAACTCGTGCTAGGTATAGGGAAGTGAAAAGTCAAGAGGGACACAGGTCCCCCCCTATACTTAGGATCAAGTAATCCTAAGTATAGCAGGTTGTATACTAAGGGAAAACTGAGTGGAGAATGTACAGGGTCTACCCCCCCCTATACTTAGGGTGAGATATCCCTAAGTATAGGCAGCAAAACAGGGGTAGACAGAAACAAAAGAAATACCCGAAAGGTCTCACATCCCCCCTATACTTAGGGTAAAGTGCACCCTAAGTATAGCATAATCACAAGATGAAGAAAGGGATGTGGGACTAAAGAATGTGATGATATGGACATCTGGATCTATATACAGCGGAAGATCAATGAAACTCAGGCGTGAGATGCATTAGATGTGAGTCAAAGACCACATCTCACGCAAAATGAATAGGGGCGAGATCAACGACCCGCGGCTCATGATCTAGAAATGGCTTGAGCCGCTGGCCGTTCACTCGGAAGGTACTCTCAGAAGACAACTCGGATATGTCGATGCTACCGTTGTCGTGTACCTTCCTAACCAGATAAGGTCCTTTCCATTTGCTCTGTAGCTTCCCTGGAAATAATCTAAGCCTCGCATCAAACAGCCATACTCTCTGTCCAATCTCAAAATGCTTGTGGCTGATATGAGAATCATGCCACTCCTTGACTTTCTCTTTATAATGTAGGCTGCTTGAGAAAGCTGCATCTCTAAGCTCCTCCAGGGCAGCTAGCTCTGCCCTCCTCTGGTCTCCCATACCATCTGGATCCATGAGTATGTCTGTAACTGCCCAAAGTGACTTGTGCCTCAGCTCAACAGGTAAATGGCATGGCTTGCCGTACACGAGGCGAAAGGGAGATGTGCCCAAAGGTGTCTTGAAAGACGTCCTGTATGCCCACAAGACCGAGTCCAAAAGCTGTGACCAATCCTTTCGGTCAGGGCGGACGACTTTCTGCAGAATAGTCTTGATCTCCCTATTCGACACCTCGGCTAGACCATTCGTCTGTGGATGGTAAGGTGTAGCAACACGATGGTCTATGCCGAACTCGCTAGCAAGTGCCTTCACCTGGTCGTTGATGAAGTGAGATCCCCCATCAGAAATCAGAACTCGTGGAACCCCGAACCGCGTGATGATATGCTTCCTCAAAAATCTGCAAACTGTCCTCGCATCAGCGGCTCGGGCGGGGATAGCCTCCACCCAACGACTCACATAATCGATGGCCAACAGAATGTACTCAAATCCCTGACTCTTAGGGAATGGACCCATGAAATCGATGCCCCATGCGTCAAAAACCTCACAGAAGTGAATGGGCTGCATCGGCATCATATCACGCTGTCCACAAGTGCCCATCCTCTGACAGTCAGTACACCTCTTCACGAACTCCTCTGAGTCCTTGAAGAGGGTAGGCCACCACAAGCCGGATTGGAGCACTTTCTGTGCCGTTCTCCTCCCAGAATGATGTCCTCCTGCCTCAAGCTTGTGGCAGTAGGTGAGGACGCTATGGTGTTCCTCCTGAGGAATACACCGACGCCAGACGCTATCCCCTCCTTCGTGGTAAAGGATGGGATCCTCCCAATGGTAGGACTTGGCCTTCGCAAGGAAGGTCTCAAGCCTCTGCCTGGGTCAATCTTGTGGGACTTTCCCAGCAACGAGAAAGTTCACAATATCGGCATACCATGGGAGTGAGGCGATAGCAAGGATCGCCTCATCTGGGAAGGTATCTCTAATAGGATTAATCTGCTCATAATTCTCAGGCTGCTCTAATCGGGAGAGATGATCCGCCACCACATTCTTGACTCCAGGCTTATCCTTAATCTCAATGTCGAACTCCTGGAGTAGAAGGATCCATCTAGTCAGTCTGGCCTTGGCATCCTTCTTTGCCATGAGGTACCTGATGGCGGTGTGATCTGTAAACAAAGTCACTCTAGATCCAATGATATATGATCTGAACTTATCCAGGGCAAACACTACTGCTAGCATCTCCTTCTCTGTGATTGTATAATTCCGCTGGGCGGAATCCAATGTGCGGCTAGCATAGTGTATAGCAAATGGCACTCCATCCCTCCTCTGTCCCAGCACTGCCCCTACGGCAAAATCGGAGGCGTCCGTCATGATCTTGAATGGGAGAGACCAATCAGGCGGCTGGAGGACAGGAGCCTCAATAACGCACTGCTGGAGAGTAGCAAACGACGAAAGACACTTGTCATCGACAAGGAACTCAGTGTCTTTCGTCAAAAGGTCAGTCAACGGCCGGGCAATCCTGCTGAAATCATGAATAAATCTCCTATAAAATCCAACGTGCCCCAGAAATGACCGTAACTGCCTCAGATTGGACGGCGGTGCGAGTTTCCTAATGACATCAACCTTGGTCGGATCAACCTCCATGCCCCTGTTGGAGATGATATGGCCAAGCACCGTCCCTTAAGTCACCATGAAGTGACTCTTCTCCCAAGATAACACCAAATGATACTCAATACATCGCTGGAGTACTCGATCTAGGCAGTCAAGACAAGAATCAAATCCGTCGCCGTAGATCGAGAAATCATCCATGAAGACCTCCAAGCACTCCCCTACCATGTCCGAGAAGATCGACAGCATGCACCTCTGAAAAGCCGCAGGGGCGTTGCATAGCCCAAATGGCATGCGTCGAAAAGCATATGTGCCGAAGGGACAGGTAAAGGTGGTCTTCTCCTGATCCTCAGGAGCGATGGCCACTTGGTTGTAGCCCGAGTACCCATCCAGGAAGCAATAATGGCTCTTCCCTGCCAGTCTCTCAATGATCTGGTCAATAAAAGGCAGGGGGAAATGGTCCTTCTTGGTGGCTTGGTTGAGTCTCTTGTAGTCAACACAAACCCCCCAAGAGGTGGGTACCCGTGTAGCAATCTCCTCTCCCGACTCACTGATCACAGTCGTGATGCCCGTCCTTTTGGGCACCACATGCAAGGGGCTCACCCACTTGGAGTCGGAAATGGGATAAATAAAATCTGCACTCCACCATTTTGATATTTCCTTCATCACAACCTCTCTCAGGTTGGGGTTTAGACGCCACTGGAACTCACGCGACGGCTTCGCCCCATCCTCGAGATAGATATGGTGGGAGCACACTGATGGACTAATCCCATGGAGATCTGCTACGCTCCATCCGATCGCCTTGCGGTTCTTTTCAAGAACCCCCATCAAACGGGATTCCTGCTCTCCAGTCAACTCGGCGGAGATGATGACTGGGTACATCTCTGGCTCGCCCGCAAGGAATCGATACTTCAACGAAGTAGGGAGCGGCTTCAGCTCTGGAATGCTGGGTGCCGGCAAATCTGGCTGCGGAAGAAACTTAGTGAAAGCTGCAAGGTCGGCCAAATCTGCCTGGGAAAGTGAAAGCGTACTCTCGCAAACTGGATCGGGAGAAGGCGGCTCAACTATACTGTCTCTGCTCGGCTCTGCATCTACCTCCTCCTCATATATAGGCTCGGATGGACTCAGGTCTGGCATCTGATCATCACAATCTGCCCAATCAGACTCTGAATCCGAGGGATCTGTATCAACCACGGTGGCATCAGTACCACCGGAAAACAAGGTGGCCTCAACACCACCATCACTAGTCGTCGTGCTGCGATCAAAGACTGGCTCTACTGCCTCAATGGTATCCTGAACCAGGTCTGTGCTCTCCAGACTCTTCTCTACTGTCGTCTCTGCATCAGTTGCATCTGAAAGTGAGAGGGTAGTCTGTGTCTCAAGATGTGCCCAAGCTGCCTCATCATCTGTGATCACAAAATCACAGTCCTGGTGGATGTATGGCTCTGCGTCTGTCAGCTGCTCTGAATCTGTACTCGCATCTGAGCGGGCTCTGAATCTAGCTCTGTAGTCCTCGACCGTCTCTATTTGTATACTCTCGCCCTGGACGCGAAAGTACACCTTCCCGCTATCATGATCAGTCACCGCTTTGGCTGTGGCCAAGAACAGACGACCAAGGATGATGGGGGTATCGGCCACTGACTCAGGGATCTCCTTGTCCAACACTACGGAGTCCACGGGGAATTTCAGGCCCTGAATCGTGACGATAACGTCTCGTAATAACCCCTTCGGCCTCTTGACAGATCGATCAGCGAACTGAAGGACTGTCCTGCTCTGTCGAAGAGTGCCCAACTCGAAGCGGTCGAGAAGGGCTGCCGGAAGAAGGTTAATCGACGATCCGCTATCTAGAAGAGTACGGTCGAACCTCTGCTCACTAATCTGGCATCTGACATACGGGGCCCCTAAATCTGGCCTCTTGGCTGGCAGGCGGTTCTGGATCGCGAAGCACGTGGCTTTGGTCAGCACATGTATCTCGGAAGTGTGGTTCCTCCTCCTCCTTCTGACTGTAGTCCTCTCTCTCAAAGATCGCTGGAGAAGGGGGATGTGCTGTAAAGCCTCCTGAAGGGTCAGCTGGATGTGGAATCGATCGATCATACTCTGGCTGAACTTTTCAAGCTCTCTCTTTTTTGGATCATTTTTCTTCCCCTTCCCCATATGAAGGGCTCTAGGGAAGGGGATCACTGGGTCCTTCTCAGATGAAGGACTAGAAAAAAGTCTAAGCGGTTCAAGGACCGGATCCACACATACATCATGCACCACAGTGGGACCAGAAGAAAGTAAACCTTTTCCTTTATTCACAACAGAGTTCTGAGATACAGGAATACGAGGAAAAACATCATCTCTATCTGTATAAACACCGGTGGCCTCAGTACCACCACGGGCTGGCTCTGCTGCTGCTGCTGGTAGACGTCGCGCGACATCAGTGCCGCGGGCTGGCTCGACTGAACGGGTGGCATCAGTACCACCTCCCAGATCTGGTGAAGCGGCGGCCTCAGTACCGCCGGTGGGATCAGCATCCTTGGTGGCCTCAGTGCCACCGTCATCGTCTGGAGCGGCCTCAGTACCGCTCTCCTCCTCCTGTGGCGCCTCTGGGATGTCCTCGTGGTGAAGCTCAGATGAGGCGCCGCCGCCTGCTGGGGTCCTACCGCTCCTAAGTGTGACAAAATCAGCATCAAATAGATCCGAAGATGTATCATCAAATGGGTCACTAGGAGTGGCTAACTCAGTATGTACTACCTGCTTAGATTTCCTCTTGAGGTTGTTCGGATTCGGCTCTATCTGGGCTGGTATGGCGGCCTTCCCTCTCACTAGGTCCCGCATCTCCTGGCGGAACTCGTCCATCTCCCGTCTGAATGTGGCCTGCTGGTCCGTGAGGAGGCGGGCGATGTCATCCAAAGCGGGGCTCTCGTGGGAGCCCGACGGGTGGCCTCTCTGTGGGTGAGGCTGCTGGAACTGCTGCTGCTGGTGCTGGTAAGAGGGGTATGATGGAGGGTGCTGCTGCTGATATCCCGGGTGAGCCTGCTGCTCACGTCTCCATGACTGTCCCTGTTGCTGATAGGGACGCGGACCGAAGGATGACTGGTGCTGCTGATATGCTGGGGGTTGCTGCTGCGGCTGGTGCTGGTCTCTCTGCTGGGAGTACTGCCCTCCCTGTCCTGACGGCTGCTGCTGGGGCTGGGTACCACCACTCCCCCACCTGAATCCGGGATGGTCTCGTCGGATCCCAGGCTGGGGGGCGGTCGTACCAAATCCCGTTGACATCCATCAACGGCTCGGCATCGAAGGGGGCTGGCGGGAGTACTGCTAGAGGCTGGTCCAGCTGGTAGACCACCATCTGCATCTCTGGAGATGGTGGGGACTGGTAGGTGGGCTGCGGCTGCTGGTACGGCTCTGCCTGTACAAGATGGACCTGTCTAGGCTGCACGTGGGTGCTGGAGCGCTGGGACGAGCTGCTGCTGCTGCCGGCGTCGCCTCGCGACTGAAGACGGGGCTGAGAAGCCGTCTGTGCCTCCTGGAGACACATGAGCTGTGTCTTCATGTCGCTCAGAACCTGTGCCATCTGCTCCATCTGCGTGATACTCTGGCACTGCTTCTTCTCTATCAGCTCCATGCGGTCCAGCTTCTCGCTGATAATGCCCATATCCGCAGCTGATGACTCTGCCTGTGCTGCTGCGGCTGCGGACGAACTGGATGGACCTGCATCTACCCGTGCTATCCTCTGGTACTGCACGGGTCCTGGCTGATGTGGCTGGGTCTTCTGAGTATACAACCTGGTCTGAGACATCACCATGTAGTTCTCAGCCATCTCCTCGAAGATGGCCCAGACCTGGTCGTGGTCCTTGGCGAAGTAGGACCCGCCGCAAGAAGCATTCACCAGGCCCTGAAGCTCTGGTGTCAACCCGCTAAAGAAGCTCTGCACAAGGTTCGGCTTCGTGATGTCGTGGTGCGGGCATCTGTCCAGAAGTTCTCGGAACCTCTCCCATGCCTCGTGAAACTGCTCGTTGGGGATAATGGAGAAGTTGCTGATCAGGGCCCTCGCTGCATTCGTCCGCCCGAGTGGATAGTACTTGTTCAAGTACTCGGTGCGGAGCTGCTCCCAGGTATAGACAAACCTCCCAAGATGCTTCAGCCAGGTGGCTGCTCTATCTGCCAGTGAAAACGGGAAGGCTATCATCCGGATCGTGTCCTGCTCCACGTGGCGATCGTGGACAGTGCTGCAAATCATCAGGAATTCCTGGAGGTGAAGATGGGGCTCCTCGGTGGCGAGTCCGTGAAAACGAGGAAGCATCTGCAGGGTGTTCGGGGGGAACTTGAAGTCCCCCACGATAGCCGGTATCACCACCCAATGGTGCATCAGTGTAGATCCGGGGTTGTGCAACTCCCGCATCGGTCTAGGTGGTCCTCCTCCTCCCGCGGCCGCTGCCGCTGCGGCGGCGGCCGCGGCTGCTGCTGCTGCTGCGGCTCGTGCCTCTGCATCTGGTATCTCCTCGGGCTCGCTCTGCTCATCTCGCTCTACTCGGAGGAGCTCCAACTCTCTCCTCATCTCAATCATAAATGCTCCCTGATCGCGCAGCTGCTGCTGAACTGTCTCTAATGAAGCGATCAAGGTGGAGTTGATCGCTCCCTGATCCATCACAACGTGCTCTGTGCGGGAACGATCCTCAGAACTGCCGGCCATGACGACGTATGCAAAACCAAACGAGCCCAACTCAGGTGCTGTCAAATGTATCAATCTCTCCTCGGGCTCGTGTCTCTCAGGAAGATCAAAAAGGGGGTCGAGGGGGAACAGGGTGGAGTCGTACTCGGGCTCGGAGAGCGGGTCTGAGCTCTCGCGAGGCAACCTAGATGATGAGGCAGACGCGCTCGAAAGCGGTGCAGCCAGAGGCTGCCTAAGAGACCGTCTACCCATCATCTTGATCTGGCGAGTAGGGCGGATGAGATCTGGAAAAATTACGATCAGAATACAAACCCCGGTTCACCAACGCAACGCGAGCTGAAGACCGTGAAAGTTCGGTCAAATTATCTTGTCGATTTTATTTTGGTGAACAAACAGAATATCAGAGCGCTTACGTGACCTGTTGGGATATCCGATGCTAACCCAACCGACTGGCCCGCACGGAAGAGTCGGTAATCAGTCAGGTTTAGCACCGGGGGGCTCTACCTAGTGTGCGGGTCACTCTCTCGCGCATACAAACCAAGCAATGAGGGGGTTGCTCTCCCCAAGACAAAATTTTTAGGGTGAGCGGGTTTTAAGATCAATAATTTTAGCAGTCCCAATTTTATGGTTTCACTTTTTTAATCTTTTTCAAAACAAACAAAAGGCCTAACGAATTTTTCGGTTCTCCTGATTATTAAGTCCAAAACAGGGGGGAGAAGACGAAAAAGCCGATGCACGAAAAATCAATGATGCATGCAAAGTCAGAAATGCGTACCTGTCTCCAGCTCTCTACATGCAATATGATCCGCGCACAAAAGTAAAGACAGAAATAAAACTAACCTAAATGATGCAGCGGTAAAGCCGAGTCCTAGATGAGCAAGTCTAACGAAGAGCCGTCTAACCGGTCACCGACCTCCAAGCCAAAGAGTCCGGTCTTAGCCCGTCCCTCCTCTGTCCGACAAATCGGGGGTAGGAGTAAGCGCTTTACAGGACGGGCTGCGGCACGTAGGCTACGGAGGCAAATGAATCGGTTATTTTTATTATTGATTTTAAGTAGGTCCAATTATCGATCTATGGGAGCAGATATGCAATTAGGTGTGTGGATCCTACTAATTACGGCACATTCACCAGAAAATCCTAAGTCTAGGGGCTCGAGCAAAAACTGCGAAAAACCGGAAAAGACAGAAATAAGAGAAAAAGAAAACCGCGAAAAAGCAGCGAAAAACCGCGAAGGTCCTAATGGGTCCCCCGAGCACACCGGTGCTCGGCGAAACAGACCCGCTACGGTCAAGTCACAAGAGTGTCCAAGTCCTGTCCCTGTATTATTACAATAATAATATAAATGAAAATAAAAACCTAAACTAACCTCACCCACTCAACTCTCTCTCTCTCGCTCTCTCCTGCGGCTTCGTAGAGAAAGAAGCCGCCTCCAAGTTCTGCGGTTGCGTCGGCTTCTCGAAAGTCGCCTCCGCGGTCCTCGGGCCCTCGCAAGAGAAAGAGAAGAGTGGTCAGACCAGCAAAAATAATCAAATAATAAGGAAAAAGAAATGACAATTAAAAGTGAGGGTATATATGCAAAAATATAAAATAAAATAAACCACACAAAATAAAACAAAAACAAAAACAAAAGAAATATAAAATAAAGCAAAATAAAACAAAAAGAAAATATAAACAAAGAGCCGCGAAAAGCCGCGGGCTCCGAAGAGCCGCGAAAAGCCGCGAAAATAAAACGAAAAGAAAAAATAAAAAGAACTACTAAGCCGTGCATCCCCGGCAACGGCGCCATTCTGATGACACAAAAACCCCGAGCGACTAAGGCAATCAGGTAACTGAAACGGTCGTTGCGACCTCAATCACTCGGATGTGTCAATCAAGAAAAATATCAGACCACTAAATACAAATAAAATCGATCAAAACAACAGATAGCGGTCCAGCTATGAGATTAACCTGGTATAGCACCCAGGGTCGAACTCAAGGAGCACGGGTTGGCCAAAGGCCTACGAAGTAGTAAAAATAAAATAAAATAAAAGACAAGGATTTTTAATGATTTTCAGTGATTTTTATATTTTTTTGGATTTTTAAATGTGAAGAAAACAAAGGAAACACAAAAGCAAGCAAGCTTTAGCTAATTATTAAATGTGTCAAAAATCAAGCAAAAATTCAAACAAAAGTGTTTTTATGTTTTTTAAGTTTTTTAGTGTTTTTGGTGAATTTTTGATAATTTTCTGATGTATAGTTTATTTACTAAAAATCAAACAGTAACAAAAGGCTGGGTACTGTCCAGCCAGGCCCAAAATCCCTAGATAAAATATCTAAAAATATCAAGAGGGCATGGAGTAATTTTACTGTATACTAGAGAAAACAAGGAAAATTTGAGCACCAAAATTATTGTTTTTGGGTTTTTAGATTATTCAATATGATTTTTATGAGTTTTTAGGTGTTTTAAGTTTTTATGGTTTTTAAGCAGTGAAAAATAGCCAAAATTGGCTAGAAAATCAAGGAACACAAAAGAAATAGTACCTAATTTTTATATAATTTTTGAGGGGGTTTTTATATTTTTTTGGGATTTTTAAAACTAGACAGTGGCTGAAATAGAGGTTTTTGAATTTTTAAAAATAACAAATAAACTCAAAAATGTCCTCAAAAATTATCAAAAATCCTACACATGGCAGGAGCCATGTGTCAAATTTCATCGAATTTGGAGGTGATTTGATATTTTATTCAAAAATCAAAAGAGGGCACTGTGCACAGGGACTGAAGTGCAAATACCCGAAGTTCTGGGGGTCCAGGTGCAAATACCCAGCAACGCACGCGCGCGGCGCGTGCCTGGAGCACTCAGGGACCTCTTTGTAAATAAAACAAGTCCCGAGGACCTTTGGTAACTCGTACCAAAAGTCCAGGGGGCTGTGTTGCAATTAACCCACCAAATAAACGCACATGCGCAATTAAACACTCACAGGGGCATATATGCAAATACTAAAAAGTTTTCATTCATTCATAAACATCCAGAACTACAGGGGCTAAGGTTGCAATTACACCAATAAAACACGTGGCGAAGCACGTGACTCACACAGGCAGGGGCATAAATGCAAACAAAATTAAGCTTAGGGTCCTCTATGCAATTTCCACAGAAATAAAAGAACTACGCTAAATAGTTACAGGGACTGAAACTAAAAGCATAAAAGAAAGGGGGCCTAAGGATAAATTACCCCTTTTATTAATGTCGAGGGTCGGATGCACGACGTGTGGCAGGTTGGATGGCTGAGATGGTGCGTCGCCCACCAAAGGAGAACCCTTGAGTCGATCCGACGGCTGGAACGCGTCCACGTGGAAGATCAGACGGTGGTGCTGCAACGTGGGTCTGCGAAGAAGGCCGGGCTCGGATCGGATGGACGAGGTGCAGCCACGTGCTAGATCTGACGGCTGAGAGGCGTCGTGGCTCAACCTCGCTGCTCAACGGTGAAGATCGAACCCCAGGAGGATCCGATGGTCAGTGCTGCTCCGTGGATGAGCGGGCGAGATCTAAACTGGAGCGTCGAGGTCGATCTGACGGTGGACGAGGGATCTGGAAGAACAAGTCGCCGGCGACTTTCACCGGCCTCGTGCGTGCGCGGTGGTCCTCGTCTGCTGCCTCCGGAGATCGGAGAAGATGCGCGATGAAGCTCCGCAGCTGATGGTGGTCTCCGATGGCCCAGCCGAGCCCTGGAGGGCTCCGGCAAGGTCGTCGGAGGAGAAGCTCCTGGCCCGAATGTCGGGAGGCCTCAGATGACCTCCTCTGGTCCTGCAAAGTAGCTCAGAAGCTTCGCGGTCGAGGGCAAAATGCCTCGACCCGGTTAGGTGTCATGGAGGTGGTCTGTGCGTCGGAGCGAGTGAATCCCGGCGAAGCGACGGCGAGGGGATTCGAATCCAGCTCCTGTGCGAGCTGGGTTGAACGGAGGGGCGGAGAAGGTGCGCGGAGGGAAGGCGGAGGTGAATATGGATTCCAATGATCGAACGGACGCGGGAGGTGGTCGGAATCGATGGAACACGGCGGCGGAGCGGATTGGGGCAAAATGGAAATTAGGCTAAATAGGGAAGCTAAGGGATTACCTGGCCGGTCGAGGAAGACTATGGCTGGAGCTGGGGTAGCTCCTGGTCGTGGCCTCAAGGGTTGTCTCGGCCCGAGGCTCGAGCTCCTGCTCTGGCGGAGCACGGCGGTGCTAAGTCGCCGGATCAATGGAAACCGGCCCTCTCCTCGCTGCGACGGCACCTGGAGCGAGTTGTCACTCACGCTCGGGTGCTGGAGTTCACTGGGGTGGAGTGGATTAGCCAAAGATGATCAAAGAATGCGGCGGAGCTGGGTATTTAAATGGCTGGGGGTCCGAAAAGAGGAGCTCGGGGTAGGGTCATGGAGGCGCGCGGACCCTGAGGTAGATGCCCGGCGAGGGTGTCGGATGTGGGAGGTGTCAGACGGAGCCGGGGTTAGGGTGTTAGGCAATCGGGTCGAGCGGGTATAAAATGGAGAAATCGGGTTGGCCGCTCGAAATCGTGGGAAGTGGTCCTGGGGGGCCAGTTGACCGGGCGGTCAACATCCCCAGGACCCAATGGTTAGCTGCCACGTGGAGGATG
The DNA here is from genome assembly GCA_037367405.1 of Ottelia alismoides. Classification (NCBI taxonomy): domain Eukaryota; kingdom Viridiplantae; phylum Streptophyta; class Magnoliopsida; order Alismatales; family Hydrocharitaceae; genus Ottelia; species Ottelia alismoides. The sequence continues at coordinate 199,843 of JAZKJV010009014.1, forward strand.
TTTGAAGCTCAAAAATAAGGCAGCAAATGGCCGATTTTCCAAAAACTTAAAACATGAATTATTTTTATTTTATTTTTTTCTATTTTTTGGTGATTTTTAATTAATTTTTGGAAATAAAAATAAAGTATTTACAATATATAGCTATATATAGGTATATGTACAATATGTTTTTGTTATTTTAATTTGTTATTTTTATTTGATTTTGTTTTGATTCTTTTTATTTTATGTATTTACAATATATAACATAGAATATTTACAAAAAGTTTAGAAAATAATTTTATTTATTTATAAGGTTAAATAAATAAATAAGGAAACAAGGTCTATGTACATGGTGAAAGGGTATTTTTTGATCTTTTTGATTTTCAAATTTTAATTTTGTTTTTAATATTTTCTAAATATATACAAATATGTACAAGCATATTTTTGGGTGAGGAAAATATAATTTTATTTATTTATATAGATATTTACACTAGAGCCACTATCTCCCTCTACTTTGGCTTTTATGCGGTCAGGCCCATGCTGAGCCCTCCCTTGGGTTAGGTTGCTCAATATTTATTCTAAATATTTCCCTCTTTTTCTTTTTAATCTTTATTCTTTTATTTTTGCACAAAACATGCTAATTATAAGTTTTTACACAATGCATGCTTTTGCTAATGATTCCTATTTACACATATCTACATGCATTTGCATAGGTTTTTGTAGCTAAAATATAAGAATAAAGAGTGATGAATGGGTATGCATCAAGGGTCAGCGAATTATAGGCAACTTATCTACCTAATTTTTAGGGGTTTTTTAGTGATAAAATAATTACAGAAAAATACGGGCAATTAAATACAAATAATTAAAGGCTAATTATACACAATATGGTACATGATAAAAATAGAGTTTTAAAGGTGATTTTATTGGTTTATTTAGGACATGGGTTTTAATATGTGACTTTTAGCTTGATGAATACGAGATTCATCAATGATCTCCAGCTTGAGTAGGAGATGGCAATCCTTTCTCGCATAGGTTGATATCTGACCGACCTCTTGATGCGGGTCCTCTGCATGGGAATAGTGATTCGGAGGTGTCAGATTAGTTAGGTCAAAGAGTTGACTTAGCGAGATCGAGATAACCTACGTCCTATGTTGAATACTGTCACAGCATAGGCACACATCCTCTGACCAGAGACATATGTGTTACTATATGTCTGAGTGTGTACATTTGGCAGACCATTGGGTTGATGACCTAACCAAGGTCTATACACCGACGAGCTGGTGTGCATGTAAGGGCATATGAGTATTACGATCTCTCAAAGGGGTCATACTGGTTCGCTTATGAACCGGAAGACATGAGCTCACTCATAAGGTATTGGGCCCAATCAAATTCCATTCATGGTCGCCGTGCTTTGGAAGCATGACAATAATTTGAAGGTATGATATATGCTTTGGGAAAGCATATGATCGATACCAAATCCCAATGACCAAGATTGAGAAACTTGGTGATCAAACCCTGAAGAAGACAATGTAAACTTGATCTTCATCTTCAGGTTGATCATTGGTCTTCCAGTATGCAGGATGTGCATGTATTGAGAATACATGATGGTGATGTGATCATAAACGATTGTATAACCATGACGCTTCCAGTCCGAAGGAGTGATGAAATAGGTTTGGATTTTAGTGACTCCTCTCAGTAGAGAAGTGACTTGATCTTGGTCCAAGTATTGAACATTGATCTGAATGAGAATCAGATGCAATGAGAAGATTAATATACGGACTTGATTTAATCAAGCATCTATGGGAGATTCGTTAGATCTGGATTTGAGACGAGATCTCAACATCCAAATCACTATACTGTGGAACAATACAATCGCCCTGTCCTTATCTCCAAGTATCCGCGGAGAAAGCACGCTATTCTTTGAAGGAGTTCAGGAATAATTCCTATGATGAATTTTGTATCCAAGTGTCACGATCCGA